>JAJOOR010008711.1:0-31040 GCA_036250505.1 Solanum acaule | reverse complement strand
TAGAAAGAGTTTTCAAGAGCAATTACCTCTTTTAAGAGGGTAGTTTGAGCAATTATTTCAAACTAAAGAAAGATGTGTTTAAAACACTTATGAGCTAAGGTATTTTTGGGAGTAGTCTTGAGCACCGAATTGGGGACACGAGTTCATATTAACTCAACTCTTCATAAGAACCATGTAGCCAAACATGAGATTTAACGGTTCATACTTTTTAGATGATCACGAAAGTTAAGCTAGTGGATCCACTAAGTTAAAGTTAAAAGTAAGGTCCTATATCACGGCAAGGTATAGGATGGTCCTTGGGCAACGTGAGGTAAAACGTTGTATCATTACTAGGGCTCATAGTGGTGGATATCGGTCAGAGAAACTCCCACAGTAGAAATTGCATGGTTCCTCGAGGGGTTCTGCTTAGTATGGATGGGGGTATGGGACTACATTCATGCATTGCACAAGTAGACTTTGAGAGGAAGCATGGTATTTTTATGATATTATAAATATGATTTTGACGTCATGTTTTAAATAGTTTTACAAGCTTTATATATATTGCATGTGTTTTATTGCTTTATATTGAGTTCAGTTATTCATGAGTCGAATAGAGCCAAGGTAAGTGTTCTCTCGTACTCCTTTCAAGCTTAAGTTGTTGTTTAGCGGTCCAGCTCGCATACTCGTACATTCCATGTACTGATGCCAGTTGGCCTGCATCTTATGATGATGCAGACGCAGGTACCCAGGATCATCTTCCAGCACGCCGTTGATCCAGCTGAGCACTCTAGAGTTAGTGGTGAGCCTCCTTGTTTTCCGGAGGACTCTGTTATTTCATTTTCCTAGTTTTGCTTTATTAGGATGTTGCGGGGTCTGTCCCAACATCCATCTCAGTGTTATAGAGGCTTCATAGACAGTCAGTCAGTTAGTATTGAGTCTCTCATCTATGTATATATATAAATATTCTATTTTGAGACTCGAGTTGCCTTTTTGGCCAGATTTTTATCATTTAAGTTGTCTTATGACCTTTTATTGCATTGAGTTATTCTGTCGAGTTAAGTTTTCCGCTGAGTTCAGAAATCCAGGCCAAGGGTTCGCTTGGGGGCCAGCAATGGTCTTCGAGTGCCGATCCCGCCCAGGGTGTAGGCTCGGGGCGTGACAGTTTCATGATATTGTGACTAGGAGTCTATGTCTTCGTGATTGTTGTTATATGTTACCGGCATATTTTTACGATATTGGAAGTTGTGCATATGCAGGGGCCGATCCACACGAGGCTATCTAGGTGCTCGAGCACCCATTAACTTCTTATCGAACTACATTTACTTATATCGAAATTAAGACAGTATCGTATAAAGAAAAGGCAAGCACCCAATGAACTAATGGCTTAGTTTGTGCTGTGGTTGTAAATGGGTGTTGAAGGTCATGTATTGCTTGTGTATGCCAAAGTTTGATTCCTTGCAGGTCCGATTCTTTTATTTTTAAATCCAACTCTTTTATTCTACCTTTTCTTTTTTTCTTTTCACCAACTGCCTTTTTCTAACTTTTCTTAAACAAAATTCCTTTTTCAAGATAATTTTTATTCTGATTTTTTTCGCTCTCATATTTAAATATAATTGTCTTTTCAACTAAACTTTCTAACTTTTCTTAAACAAAATGTCTTTTTCAAGATAATTTCTATTCTAGTTTTTCTTATAGATTTTTTTCGCTCTCATATTAAATATAATTGTCTTTCTTATGACAAATGTTAAATTGTACATTTATATTTTATGATTGATAGCTTAAAAAGTAACCACGATCTTAAAATCTTGAATCAGTCATTGTTCATGTCTATTGTGCAACTTAATCTCCCAAAAATATAAACAATCATGATCTTCCATGCCTATTTACTCTTTCTTTCTCATCAATCTAATTAGGAAAAATGAAAAGGTAAGGAAAAAAAATTGTCACGACCCGAGCCTACACCATGGATGTGGCCAGCACTCGAGAACCATTGCTGGTCCCCAAGCGAACCCTCATCCTGGCTGACTACAAGTGGAAGACTAACTCAAGCATACAAAACTTAAAAACTGAATAAAAATTCATGAAACTCAATCACAAAGCTTTAACTTAAATGAAAAACTCTGAATAAAAATAAATGATTCAACTCGCCATAAAATAGGCAACTTAAGTCTTTAAAACATTTAATAAGATAAATGAAACAGACTTCTCAAACTCTACTATCTATCTATGAAGCCTCTAAATGACAAAGATGGAAGTCGGGACATAACCTACGACATCCTGACAAAACGGAAAAGTAAATGAAATCCTCCGGAAGCAAGGAGGCTCACCATAGCTAACTCGAACTCCATGTGGTATCAACGAAGCTCCTGTTGATGATCCCGAATACATGAATCTGCATCATGAAAGAATGCAGGCCAAATGGCTCAGTACATGAAATGTATGAGCATGTAAGGGGAATTCTAAAACATAAACATAAGCTTGAACTTGATAAAAACGGAAATATACTTACATTTTCTCAACTCACTCAACTCAACTCAACTCAACTCAACTCAACTCAAAGAGACATGGCTCAACTCAAGGAATACTCAAGGGCATTCAAAACTACTCAAACATACTCAACTCAGAAGTACTAAAGGATAAGATACTCAACTCAGCAATAAGGTTCTTAACTCAGTGAAACTCAACAATAAGGTACTTGACACAATGAAGTACAGATTAATGCAAGATACTCAACTCAAAGGTACTCACATCAATATACTCAACTCATGATACTCAAGTATAAAGCAATAATAAAAGATGCAATATATATGGAACGCTGTAAAACTATAGATAACAACTCAATGTATTGAAAAATACAATAATACTCAATGTGTATATAAAAATACAATATAACTCTGTGGGAGTTTCTCTAACAGACAACTACCACTATGAGCCTAAGTGATGATACAACGTCCCATGTTGCCAGAACTATTTTATACTTTGCCATCATATAGAACGCCTTAACTAAGTAGATCCACTAGTCTATGCTAAAAAACACTTAAGGAATCATCTAAAAAGTATGATCATTCACTACCCATATGGCTACATGGTTTATGGAGACTTGAGTTATTATGAACTCGCATCCCTATATCGGTGCTCAATACTACTCCCAAAATATACGTAGCTCATATGTTTTTAAAACAAAACTCTTTCTTTGGTTTGAGATAATTACTCAAAACTTAGCTAAAAAGCTCTTTTGGAAATCGGTGTTTCCTTTCTTGCTCAAGTGTAAGAAACATTTTAACTCTTGGGAATACTTAGTTCCCAAATAATCTTTGAAGAAATGTACTTTACTCTTACTCTTTACTCAACTCAAAGCTTAAGTCTTAAAATAAAGTTAAAACGTTTGTAAAAGACTTCTTAAAATATAGTTCATGCCGAATTATGGACGTGAACGACTTAATGCAAGGTTTTCAATAACCTTAGATAGTACTCAAGAACTTCAATGATACTACTCATTTCAAGAATGCTTAACTCAGAGGGTTCATATGGAATTTTGAGCATGAACTACTCAACTTAAGGACTCAAAGATACTTCTCATCTCAAGATTGTTCGACTTATAGGGTTCGTGCAAAATTATGGGCATGAAAAACTCAACTCAAAGATTTCATGGGTAAGATGTAATAGTCCTATGATTAGAAATATAAATTCAAAGGGGTTAGGAACTCAATACTCAAGACTTAGAACTTGAAGTTACTACTCATCTCAAAGATACTAAAATTATGGAGTTCATGCGGAGTTTATGGGCATGAATGACTCGACTCGAGGGTCTCTATAACAATATGGAACTCATATTATCCGACTCTTCTCATTCTCATACTTACTTCCTCAAAACTTGGATCAAATCAATAGTTGATCTCAAAGGATTCACACTCGAACTCAGAGACTTTCTTGGACTCCACTCTTAACTCTCTCTTGAATGTGAATTATGAATTCAAGAGTTATGGTTTATGATATGAAGAATCTAGGTGATAGTGTAGACTCATGAATACATTCTCCTCACTCTCATGCTCACTTACTTGAGTCTTGAAACAAGTTACTAGATGTTGTAGAAGACTCTGCAAATGGACTCAAAGGAACTTTCTTAGAATGTTCGAAATAATTCTCAAAACTTAACTCTTAACTCTACCTTGAATTTGAATTATGAATTCAAGGTTATGATCATGTCATGAATGATTTCTAGGTGTTTAGAATTAGTTTAGAGTGGTTAAAATCAAATGGAGTGAAGGTACACTTAAAAGGGACTCAAACGAGAAAACCAACGGAAAATGAGTGGGAACAGGTGACCCTGGCGCGTTCCGGGTGCCAGCCCCAAACTTCAGAGGCTGCATATGGGTGCACTGCAGGGGTGCCAGCCCATCCCCTTGGGCGCATCTAGGCGCGCCGCCCCAGCCTCTCCCTTGGCCAAGTTCGACGAATTTCGCCTCTTCTTTTTTGATCCTAAATCGCTTTTAATCAATTTCTTTTCTCAAGTTTTCCTTAGATTCAATTACCCAACCTAAGTACACACTAATCCACTCAAAACAATCACTTTCATCTCAAGAAATCATCAAAACCCCAACAAAACAAGATTTAGAATGAACTTCAAGAACACCTATCAAGAACTTAAATCCTTCAACTTTTGAGAGTGAAATTACGCTGAAATTAACATGTTTGGTGTGTGGGTGAAAAAACCCAACACTATGGAAGCTTACATACCTCTTAGGGATTAAACCCATGGTGAAAATCTGCAACAAGACGCAAGAATCTCGACGAACACTTGATCCTCTCCTCTTTTCTCTTCTCTCAAAACCCCAACTTATTTTTATGAAACGTAAAATGAATCCAATCAGTTTTGTCCCCAAATTAATTACCAAAAATGAATTAAATCTGATTGGGTAAGAAAAATACCAAAATACCCCTCTAAAATCCAGTTTTGACTTTCCTTATCTAGACAGCCCAACTTTGAATGGACATATCTCCCTCATACAAATTCAAAACTGAGCAAACTCAGTAGCGTTGGAAAGATAATTCGAAGACCTTTCATTGGATATCTTATGGGCCACCTAACTCATCATATACTAGGAGTTATGGTTGTTTGAAGTCGACCCAAAACTCATACTTAAGCATAACTTGTAAAATTTCAGATTTTGTTATTTCCAATCTAGTTCTTCTTGGAACTCAAGGTGCTACATATAGTGATCTGACCTTAATACTTAAGAAATTTGAAATTCCTTAGTAAAATTCTACTCATAACGAAGGATGATTCGAGTCTCAGTTCGAAAAAAATTCTGGGGTGTTGCAAAAATAATTTGCTTTAGCACCTTAATTTCAGTTCTCCAATTCAAAATCAAAAGTCCTCCTTCTCACTGGTTTGCCTTTTTGGTAATTACAATTGTATGTGAAGGTATATTGTTTTGCCTCATTTTTTTCTTGAACCAATCCAAAGAGTCTGATTGTCTATTGCATTGAATTGAAAAAAAAAATAACACCTATGTTGAAGAATTTTAGCTCACAATTACGCTCTTTGGTTGTTACAAGTTTATGTTAAAAAATAGTGAGCACCCATAGCCGTATAATCCTGGATCTACAACTGTGCATATGAATCCAAGGTGAAAACTAAGAGTTTAGGCAATGTTAAACTTGGGGACTGGCTATGGTTGTTCGGTGGTTAGAACACACCTGAGAGGGGGATTTGTGTCAAGATGGTTGAGTTGGTCTATGGTGCCAATTACAAGTACTAGTCTGAAAGGACCAAGATAGTAGGTTGGTTAACAGAGTTAGTGATGGTCTTGTATTAGGAAATCTATACGTGATAGAGGGGTTAGATTATGATCTGATCTGAGGGTTGCATACAAGTGGGCTTGGGAAGGTTAAAGTGGCAAGAAGATTGAATGTTTCATGGTAGAGTTGACAGCGAAATGAGGTAGGAGGTTGGGATCAAGGTGCATTAGTTATGAGTATTATACCTGGAAGAGTGGAAACAAGTGGATAAACTTGGGTGGTGGAACCTTCATATTGCATGTTTCTTTTTTGATTATATATATTACATTATGTGGTAGGTTCAGGTCGATTAATGATGTTTACCAATATGTGCGTTTGTACTAATACTACTCTTGCTATGCCACTTGACATAGTCTAGTTGTAGGGTCAGTGATGTTTCATAGGTGTAGATAAGGATGATCTCCAACAATTTTCATTTGTTTTCCTTATGGTGGGAGTTGTGTTTTATTTTCTTGTATAAATTGTACTTCTTTAGTAGCTCTTGTACATGTTCAGAGTAGGTCCTTGAGAGGGGTTTTTGGGTCAAATGTAAAAAGGTTTATTTAAAGATTGATGTTTTCATGAGTTTTAAAGTGTTAAATAAATTCTATAGTAAATTAGTTAATTTTCACATTGCCCATTTTTAAATTGGGTGGAAGAGTTCTCTTATATATCTAGGTGTTAGAGTAGATGCTCACACGGCCCGGTGGGTTAGGTCATGACAACTTAACACAAATTTTATATTGCAAAAGTGATAAATCTTAAATGGTACATATATTATTGAACTGTCTTTATGCTATAAAATAAAAATCAAAACATACAAAATAGGACAACCTGTAAGCAAAGGTAAGAAAATCTTGCAAACTTGATGCTACTTTAGTGATATATATAGTACTTTAATTTAAGGAAAAAAGATCTAATATATTCTCAACTTTGTCATTTAGACTTGATAGACCACTCGTTATAAAAGTGGCTCATATATACTCCTACTGATACACAAATGACTCAAATATACCCTTTTTCCGTAAAAAAATCAATTATAAATTTATTTTTTAAAAAAATATTTCAAAATATTCATGTAGGTCTATTTTTTATCCTTCTCACACATATTTTTTTGAATTTTTTAAATCAACGGCTAACTTGAATTTATTATTTTAATCGAATTTATTATTTTAGTCAAATTTATCTTTTCACTAACTCTTTTGTAAAATTATCATAAATAATTTTTTTTTGTAAAAACTATATATATATATATATGAAAAAATTTATCACTAAAAATTTCAAAATACAAAAATTAATGCACAACGAAAGCAAAAAAAAGTTCAACATTCACTACATACAAAAAGTAGTAGTAATAGTAGTAGTTAATGCTTTAATTGAAATTTGACCCTTAAAGAATTTCTTCATAAACATTCATCTCGGGATAAACACTAGCCTGAGTAGGATGGACTTCACCGCTGTGGTGGGACAGACACGACTTAAAGTCGAAAATAACTCCAAAAATGTTGTGTTCTGCAAATTTCGAACTTGAGAGCTAAGGAACGAACATAGGGATTTTCTTGACAGTTTTTCACAATTCTTGAGGCTAAAGGTATGATTTTCACTCCCCTGATCCGTTTTTCGATCCGTAGAATGTAATCTAATGGGTAATTATCGATGGAGAAGGGTTTTGATCTGGAAATTATGGTGGAAAAAGGCCTAATCTGGGTATGAGGATCATGGATATGATCTAGGGTTGATAAAATTATTAGTAATTTGGGCAATTAGTTATTGTTTATTGATTTCCGTGTTATATTGATCGTTTGTAGACTAAGAACAAGCGGAATGAATTTGGAAAGGCAAGAATCAAGTTCTTAGGGGATTCAAGCTTGTTTTGAGGTAGATGATAGTTGTGATTTCATGTTGTGTGATGTATGTTTGTTCTTGCTTCATTGTAATACATGTATGTATGTGAATGTTGTATTATTGATCACACTAATTGTAAATGAGGATTGATGAATGATGTATGCCATGAATCATGACTTGATTGTACGATTATGAGAATGTACTTTGTGATTGTGAATGTGGCTTTGCTTATTTAATGGATTAGGTGTTGCGTTCTAACACACTAAATTGGATCAGTTGCCACGTTCCGACATAATTATGGGATCGATTGCCACGTTCTGGCATAATCATTGGATCGAGTACCACGTTCCGGTATGCTAACAGTTTGGGTTTGGGTTCCATGAGAGGACTAATGACTTGATATAACTATGGTATTTGAGAATCGTAAAACTGTTCATTGATCTTAAAAAGATGACTAATATTGTATATATTCGGTATATGCTTATTTATAATGTTATGGTTATTTGCATGTGTTTCACTATTGGTATAGCCGTGTGATCCTACCAGTACACTGTGGTTATGTACTGATATTGCACTTGCTCTTTCTTTGTTGAGTACAGGGAAGGAAATCTTCAGGTGGCTACTGACAGGCCTCAATTAGGTGACTATTGAGCGTGACCGGATTCAAGGGTGAGCCAATTCTTTCAGGCTGCCATGGATCTCTCTTATTTAAGTCCACTCTTTTCAAACTTAGACTAGTTCTTTAGATATTTTTATGTTTTAGCTTTCGGGATTGTAACCCTATTTCTTAGACTTGTGAATTGTTAGAGTTTTGGTACAATGACTTTCAGGTTCTAGGGGTTGTTCTTCCGCATTAGTTTGGTTAGTTTGTTTAAACCCTTGGAGTTTATGAGAAATCTATATTATTTCTGCATTTAAACTTGCTTTCGTATCTTTAAATCTGTAGTATCTTGGTTAAGGCTGCTTAGTTGGGTTGTAGTAATGGTCTCCCACCGGATGGTTAGTGTGGGTGCCAATCACGACGGTCTGGGTCGTAACAAAGTTGGTATCAGAGTCGTAGGTTCGTTGATCTTATTGTACCAAAATGAGTCTAGTATATTCTTGCAGAACGGTACGAAGACGTCCGTACTTTTCTTTGAGAGACTATAAGACTCTAGAAAAAACTCACTTCTTTCTACTCATTCATGCTATGACTTGAATCCAATTGGTATCTTGGTGATACAAATTGGTATCTTTTCTCCTTCACTCTATGGTTCGAACTAGAACAACAAAAGTGGTAACACCATCACTAGCAAGAGAGGATGTGTATAGACTACTGACAGTTGAATAGGGTCACCATTCGGAACAAGTGTCCATTGCCTAGGATATATGATATTTTTTACCAATGGCAAGGTGCATCTGTTTTCTTTAAGATTGATCTAAGGTCTGGTTACCATTAGTTAAAGATTAGGCCTGAGGTATACCAAAAAACGACATTTAGGATCCGCTATGGGCACTATGAGTTCTAGTTATGTCGTTTGGGTTGAAAAATGAGCCTGCAGCTCTCGTTAGTTTGATGAATGGTGTGTTCAAACAATGTAGTATTTATTGATGACATTTTGGTTTATTCGAAAAGTGAGGAAGAGCATGCCGACCATCCTCGTATTATTCTGGGTGTTCTTGAGAAGCAAAAGTGGTATGCGAAATTTCTAAGTGTGAATTTTGGTTGACTTCGGTTGCCTTTTTGGGCATGTAGTTTCAATGGAAGGAGTAATTGTAGATCTCCAAAAGATTGAAGCAGTCAGGAATTGGGTCCGACCTAGTTCTGTTACTGAAATTAAGAATTTTATGGAGCTCGTTAGCTACTATCGTCGCTTGTGAAGGGATTAAGGTCAGATTTGCAGATTAGAGTTTATAGGTGACAACATTCAAGAAGTTTTGGTAAGGCATAGTTAGATAATGAACACCATTATTTGGAATATGCATTTAGTATTGTTTTCATAACATGTATATGTTGTTTAGCGAATGATGAAATTAAGTTATGTCAATTGAGGTTAGAAGCTATACTACGATTTCATGGATTGATTGTATATCAAGAAGGGTCAGGATACGACTACTACAATAGCAACAATGCTTATTTGGTTAAGTTATTAAGTGTGTTAAAAATGTGAAGAACCTGGACATATGAGGAGGAAATCAACGAGGCCGTGAAAGCCGGGGAAATGATAATGTGAGTAGAGGAGTAGTGCAGCTGGAGGTTGCCCGCCAAGATGTCAGGGCTCAATTTTATGCCTTTTCGGGCAAGACCGGGGCTGAGGGTCTGATGCAGTGATCACAAGTACTATTATTATTTGTGACTGGATGGATAATGGGTTGTTTGATCCTGATTCTACTTATTCTTATTTGTCTGTGCGATTTGCCTCAAAATTTGATATGATTCGTGATATACTTGATGCCCATATCCATGTATATCGTCATAGTCACCCATGTATTCATGAAGAGTCAGTCATAGTCACCCATATATATCGTGTTGTCATGTTGTGTTTATAAATTTTCAGATTTGGGTTGATTTGATTAAGCTGGATATGACTGACTTGGTATAATATTAGGCATGACTTGGTTGTCCCCCTATTATGTTGTGCTTAATGGTAATGTTAAGTCGGTAACTCTAGAGATCCCAAGTAGGGAAAGGTTAGAGTGGGAAGGGGGTACAAGCCTAAGTCAGCTAAGGTCATATCTGTCATGCGGGGTAGGAAACTGATGGGGAGGGATTGTTTGGCGTGATTGGATCATATTCAGGATGTTGAGGTCGAATCCCCCTCTATTGAGTCTACTCCTATGGTGTCAGAATTGAGAGAGCTTAAAGCTCAAATCCAAGAGCTTCTTGATTAAGGTTTCATCACTCCTAGTGCTTCCTCGTGGGGTGTTCCTGTCTTGTTTGTTAAGAAGAAGGATGGTAGTATGAGGCATATTGATTTTATCTTAAGTCATAAAGGGGTGGATTAATACCGGAATGACAAGCTTATGGATAAAGAAAGTCCCATTGAGTATACTTGGGTGAAGGCAATTGAAGTATTTTAGTAAGAAAGTGTTTATAAAAATTGGGTTAGTCCTTTGAATTTGATGGGTATACTTGAGTTTGAGGTGTTGTGTTGATGAAAAGTTTGACTTTGCGATGATAGTCAGGGCTAACTGAGCATAAAGGTAATAAGAGTTTGTGATGGAATGCAACTATATAATAAGATTGGTTGGCAACTATTGATCAAAAAGACTTAAGAAAGGAGTGTACAAACATTAGCTCGAGTGTGATAATAAGTGCTTAGTTCTTGTTTTTGAGTTTAGTAATGAGTATGATTGAAATTTTAGTGAAATATATTGTAAGATCAATGAAGATGCGATCAATGATAAATGGAGATCCATGAATTCATAAAAAATCTCCAAGGTACAAGCTAATGTTGATAGAGAAAGGGATTGTGTTATACGGTGGAAATTACAATTCAGATTTTTCATTGTAAGTCTACATTTGTGGTGATGCATTTTGCCAAGGTATGAATTGGCAAGGTGAGAAATGATCAATTATATCTGGTATTGAACATTTGGAAGGACTTACACCTAGGTTGAGTCGTAAGTTTACTACTATTGATTGTTAAGTACCTAAGAAAGGTTTCATTTTTAAAGGTGTTGGTTTATAATAAGATAAATGGTCGGAGTGTTTATGATGGTTGTGAGTATGAGTCGCTAGCTATGCTCACGTGCATTTTCACTTTTGTGGGGGGATCCCTAGTAGTGGATCAGGTGTACCGATCCTGCGATGTTCTTTTGGTTGAGTGAGATGATTCTCTTGGTTGAGTAAGATGATTGAGAAGATTTGGTTATTTTAGAGGACACATTTGGTATCGTCTTGGAGTTGTTAAAGTATTTCAGTGGTTCTACATGTACCACCTTGCTTATGAGAATTTATAGAAGAACTACCATGTGTATTTTTGATTGTCCAACAATCTTAATATTCCTCTAGTCGTCGAGGTCATGTATCGCTATGTGTGGTTGAATGTGGGGATCATTGGGTCTAATTCTAATGTTCTTAAGAGGTAATCATAATTTCTAAATCTAGCATTTTGATAGTGTTGTTAGAGGGTTTGTATGCTTGGACATATCCCCCGATGAGTGTCTGATGTCTAAAGATCAAATTTGTTATAACTTAAGCTCATGGAAATTTATGTTGTGAGAAAGAGATGTTGATAAGAACTATGATTGTTGGGTATTATGAGTGTGTGTAGGTTGGTTCACGTTCACTTCTATTTGTAGTGAGTATTGATTTGAATTTTATCATGCTTAAGTGTTAAAGGATTCGTTCGGATGATTGTGTCAAGGTCCTTGATAACATGTTGCAGACATGTGTACGATTAACTTTGGTGGTTATTGGGAATAATTTTGCTGTTAGTTAAGTGTGCATACAACAATAATTATCATTCGCGTATTGAGATGACTTCATTGAGGCATTGTATAGGAGGATGTGTAGGTATTCAATTGGTTGGTTTGAGGCTAAAAATGTGAAACCTTTGGGGGTTGATTTGGTGATAAGATTCGTCAAGAAAGGCATGCGAGACAAATATCCCCAGCTATTCGACGATTCAGATACTACTCTACTCTTGTTTTATCCCTTTTCTCCTAGTTTGTCACTCGGGGACGAGAGATGGGTAAATTGGTATCTATTGTAATGACCTGATTTCGTCGTTATGGAAAAGCCAACGGGAAAATTTTTTGGGGCCGAAAAACTTTTTGGTAGTAACTTGAGAATTCCTAGCCTAGTCCAGATTTGGACGAAATTTGAGTCAGTGAGGTCTAGGGAAATCTGGTAATGAATGAAAGATCTAATTATGAATTTGATTACATGAGTAGATAGATAAGACTTTAAGGAACCTGTACGACTTTACATAATCGAATTTGGGCGAGTAGAACTCTCAAAACTGATCTTAGCGTGAACGAGTATTTTCTAAGTGTCATGGGATGAAGGTGTGTTGTGAAATGAGGGTTTGGAATTCTTAAATTTGCTCACTGTTTCCATGCAAGCCGCTGTGGCGGGATTATTTCCGCCAGGGCGGGGTCGCTGTAGCGGGATGAGGTCCGCTTTGGCAGGACAGACGCGACTTAAAGTCGGAAATAAACCCCAAGAATATTTTATTCTGCAAATTTCAAACTTGAGAGCTAAGGAACAAACCCAAGGCTTTTTTGACAGTTTCCACCATTTTTGAGGCTAAAGGTTATATTTTCACTCCCCAAATCTGTTTTTCGATCCGTACAATGTAATCTAATGGGTAATTATCGATGGGGGAGGGTTTTGATCTGGAAATTATAAAAAAAACCTAATCTGGGTATGATCTAGGGTTGATAGAATTGTTAGTAATTCGGGCAATTAGTTATTGTTTATTGATTCTCATGTTATATTAATCGTTTGTAGACCAAAAACAAGTGGAACGAATCCGAAAAGGGAAGAATCAAGTTTCTTAAGGGATTCAAGCTTTTTTCGAGGTAGGTAATGGTTGTTATTTCATGTTGTGTGATGTATGTTTATTTTTGCTTCATTGTAATACGTGTATGTATGTGAATGTTGCATTATTGATCACACTAATTGTAAATGAGGATAGATGAATGATGAATGCCATGAATCATGACTTGATTGTACGATTATGAGAATGTACTTTGTGATTGTGATTGTGACTTGTTGAATGGATCGGGTGTTGCGTTCCGACACACAAACTTGGATCGATTGCCACGTTCCGGCATAATTATGGGATCGGTTGCTACGTTCCGGCATAATTATGGGATCGGGTACCACGTTTCGATATGCTAACCGTTTAGGTTTGGGTTCCATGAGAGGACCAATGACTTGATATAATTGTGATATTTGAGAATCGTGAAACTGTTCATTGATCCTGAAAATATGACTAATAATGTATATGTTTGGTATATGCTTGGTTTATAATGTTGTGGTTACTTGCATGTGTTTCACTTATTAGGATAGTCGCGTGATCTTACCAGTACACTGTGGCTGTGTACTGATATTGCACTTGCTCTTTCTTTGTTGAGTACAGGGCATCTTCAGGCAGCTACTGACAAGCCTCAGTTAGGTGACTATTGAGCGTGACCGGATTCAAGGGTGAGCCAATTCTTTCAGGCTGCCATGAATCTCTCTTGTTTAAGTCCACTCTTTTCGTACTTAGACTAGTTCTTTAGATATTGTTATGTTTTAGCTTCCGGGATGGTAACCCTATTTCTTAGACTTGTGAATTGTTAGAGTTTTGGTACAATGACTTTCGGGTTCTAGGGGTTGTTCTTCCGCATTAGTTTGGCTAGTTTGTTTAAACCCTTGGAGTTTATGGGAAATCTATATTATTTTTGCATTTAAACCTGCTTCCGTATCTTTAAATCCGTAGTATCTTGGTTAAGGCTGATTAGTTGGGTTGTAGTAATAGTTCTCCCACCGGAGGGTTAGTGTGGGTGCCAATCACGATGGTCTGGGTTGTGACAGTTGCATACAGGTGGGCTTGGGAAGGTTAAAGTGGCAAGAAGATTGAATGTTTAATGGTAGAGTTGACAACGAAATGAGGTAGGAGGTTGGGATCAAGGTGCATTAGTTATGAGTATTATACCTGGCAGAGTGGAAACAAGTGGATATAAATTTGGGTGGTGGAACCTTCATATTGCATGTTATTTTTATGATTATCTATATTATATTATGTGGTAGGTTCAAGCCGATCGATAATGTCTACCAGTATGTGTGTTTGTACTAATACTACTCTTGCTATGCCACTTGACATAGTCTAGTTGTAGGGTTAGTGATATTTCATAGGTGTAGACAAGAATGATCTCCAACAACTTTCATTTATTTTCCTTATGATGGGAGTTATGTCTTATTTTCTTGTATAAATTGTCTTCGTAGCTCTTGTACATGTTCGGACTAATTCCTTGAGAGGGGTTTTTCGGTCAAATGTAAAAAGGTTTATTTAAAGATTGATGTTTTCATGAGTTTTAAAGTGTTAAAGAAATTCTATAGTAAATTAGTTAATTTTCACATTGCCCATTTTTAAATTGGACGGAAGGGTTCTCTTATATATCTATGTGTTAAAGTAGATGCTCACATGACCCGGTGGGTTAGGTCATGACAACTTAACACAAATTTTATATTGCAAAATGATAAATCTTAAATGGTACATATATTGTCTCTATGATATAAAATAAAAATCAAAACATACAAAATAGGACAACCTGTAAGCTAAGGTTAGAAAATCTTGCAAACTTGATGCTACTTTAGTGATATGTATAGTACTTTAATTTAAGGAAAAAGGATCTAATATACTCTCAACTTTGTCATTTAGACCTGATATATTCCTCATTATAAAAGTAGCTCATATATACGCCTACTTATACACAACTGGCTCAAATATATTATTTTTCGTAAAAAAAAAACAATTATAAATTTATTTTTAAAACAAAATATTTCAAAAAAATTCATGTAGGTCTGTTTTTAATCCTTCTCACACATACTTTTTTGAATTTTTTAAATCAACGGCTAACTTGAATTTATTATTTTAGTCAAATTTATCTTTTCACTAACTCTTTTGTAAAATTATCATAAGTAACTTTTTGTAAAATTTATATATTTGTGTGTGTGTGTGTATGTTTGTGTGTCTCTGTGTGTGTGTGTGTGTGCGCGTGTGTGTGTGTGCGCGCGCGCGCGTGTGTGTGTGTGTCCTGTCTGTGTGTCTCTGTGTGTGTGTGTGTCTCTGTGTGTCTCTGTGTGTCTCTGTGTGTGTGTGTGTCTCTGTGTGTCTCTGTGTGTGTGTGTCTGTGTGTCTCTGTGTGTGTGTGAAATAATTTGTCACTAAAAATTTTAAAATACAAAAATAAATACACAACGAAATCAAAAAAAAAGTTCAACATTCACTCCATACAAAAGGTTCAACTTGCCTTGTTACCGAGTATTTTGCGAGCCTTTAAGGTGAAGTATAGTAGTAATAGTAGTAGTTATAATGCTTTAATTGAAATTTAACCCTTAAAGAATGTCTTCATAAACATTCATCTCAGGATAAGCACTAGCCTGAGTAGGAGAAAGTTCACAACAATTTGGCATTTTTGTTTTTAGACATCATTTACGTTCCGAACTCCTATTACGATCGAAGAACCGTTAATGTGAAGTCTCTCTAACAAAAAGTTGAGGAATTATGATTTTTGGATCACTTTTATAAAATGAATTGAAAAAAAAAAAAGAAGACATTTTTAGATCTCTTATTATAAAAATGAAGATTTCTCGTATAAATGAAATAAAACTAAAAAGAAATTGTAACCAACCTATAAAGCCAATTCTAATCTTTAAGTACATTATTATAAAGTAGATATTTTGTTCAAAGTTTATAGCCCTAAATAAATATATAAATAGCAAATTGAATGGGCTATTCAATCCAACCATCCAAATAATTATGCCAAAGACTTGCAATGGCCTCCTATTGACTACAAGTCAATGTGAATCCTCCACTAATTCTAGCAAAATTCAACAATGAGATTAGTCCAAAAACACAAAGAAGTTCAAAAATGGCTAGAGTCAATAATGGGGTCCTCTATCCAAAAGAACAATTCAGAAAATTGGGCCCCACAAATGGCAACTTGGTCTTGAAATAAATTTGACATTACATTGTTATTGCACTTCATTTCTTTCACATTTATTAGTGTAGACTAAGAGCTTTTTCATTCAATGATGTGGGCCTAATCTTTTTCCGATAATGTGCATGAATTATTCTTCCCTTATGGGGCATCCTTTTTGACAGAGAAGTTTACGCTCTTAGTCTTCATCCTCCACAAAACTAAAAATTTACCAGATTTTGTCAGATTCAAATCGGACACTTAAGCTATTATAAAGTTACTAAAACATTTAGAGATAGCGTTAGTTCACATGCATTATTCACATCTTATCCTTCGGGGTGGCCAAGTGGTTTGGCTTGGGACTTCCATGTTGGAGGTCTCAAGTTCGAAATCCCTTACAAGCGAAATAAAGGTGTTTGCCTTCTGGATCGAGCTCATTGCACCGGACTTGCCTAGTGAGGGTTACCTCTCCTATGTGGTTTGAGAGCTATTGCATAGGAGCGAAGTTTTTACCCTGTGCGTTGGTAGGGCTGTGGATTTCCCTTGTCATAAAAAAACCACTCATCTTACTCGATAAGCTCTCAATATTATGAAATCGTTATTCCAATATTTTATCGAGAGAAATGTAATTATACAATGCAAATTCATAGAAAGTATCACAACTGCTAAATCAAATATTTTAAATATCAAGAACTATGCTAGTTAGACATGCTCAATATATCAACTGCTAGATAGACATGTTGGATATCAATTACTGCTAATTAAAAGAATCACGATCAAAATAATATAAATATACACTGTTAAGGCTCCTGTGGTCAATAATGGATACTTTAAAATAGCAATCTAGTTCATACTTATCTAGTAAATGAATGAGATTTTTTTTAATTTGTCCATTTTAGCAAATTAACAGAGTGTTATTTTTCACACTATTATCAGTTATTATTAAATAACTGTACTATAAAATAGAACTACTCAAACTTAGATTTTTAAGCATAATGAATAAAGATAATTATTTAGTAAAATTTTAAGAAGAGAATCAAGTCAATAAGAGTCAAACAAAACGAAGGGAGTAATTGGGTCAAACAAATAGATGAAACTATATAATTATACCAAATTTTATTCATATTCATAAGCGAATTATTTTCAACTGAAATAAATACTTAGATATTTTAAGAAAACAGAAAATCAAAGGAAAAAGTAGAATTTTATATCCCTCGAGTGTTTATATCAAATTAACAGATATGTGACGTACATTTTTACATATCTTTTACCGCATTATCATATTTAAATAATATTAGTATATATTTTCACGTTATGAAATTACTTATAATAAAGTTGCATGATTTTATATCACCCAATATAAATAAATATTTACGAGCAACTAATCATCACATGAAGCATGTGGAACTATAAGGTAGTTGGTAAACGTTGTTATAAGGTGTAATAAGTACGGTGACCACAAAGTCACAACTTACACGTTCGATCAAGAAATTTAAAACTGATATAATATTGAATGACCTATTTGAGTGCTCCACTTTAAAGACTAAGGCGTCTACGTGGGTTGGATAGATGAAATATCAAATTTATCGTTGATAGAGATCTCAAATTTGAATGTTGTAACATTTTAAATGAATCATGCACCTGAGTTGATAGATTGCATCTTGCTCAAAAGAAATATTGACACTTTGTAGAATAACCGAGAGTTTGAGATACTCAGAACTGAAAGTATGAAACTAAATTTTAAGTTGTCAAGGACTTTATATACTGAAAAATAGAAATATAATTGATTAATTTACAATCTGGTTACTGATTAACCTATTAAGGGAAAACCTCAAATCGTTAAGTACTAATAACCCAATAAAAAAAAATCAAAATTGTTAAACCAACAACTCATTAGTAATTATATATAAACTAATAACTTTTTTTCGATTTGAAATATTGATTTTGGTTCGATTTTAGAACGCCCTAATTGATGCTAAATCTCTTTTCTTTTTTTTAGTTTCCCACTCGATGTCTGGAGCCCACATTGGAGCTCCGACTAAATCCGGATCACGCACTGCAGGCCCATTTGGGGGTGACGCTCCCAATAGGTTAAGGGTGAAGCACTCCTACCAATGCACCACAACCCATGTTGATGCTCAATCTCTTTAATATAACTTAGAAATCCTAACCTCTTAAACTAATTTTGGAGTTAGTTAAACTCGAGATTCATTTCTTTACCTATACAATACCATATTACTTTGATGGTAACAAAATATGAAAGAATGAAAATATATACTCTTCTTCATCTCCTCAAACCCTTTTACCAAAAAAAATAAAGATATGAACATGTATATATTCAATCTCAAGTTTCAGCCCAAAATAGCCTCGTAAATCAAAGAACGAAGAAAATTACTAATATTAGAGTAGTAATTATTTAATTAACAATTTTACAAAGATGATATCAAAACTAGTGTTCTTTTCCAGGACCAGTAATTATGGACGAGATGGCCGCGGCCAGAGCGGCAGTGAAATTGGGATCGGCCGTTATGGCGGCTGTGAGCGTGTCGGAAAATGATTGATGGTTTTGAACATGTTGTAATTGTTGAGGTTGATGAATGTCTTGAGAAATTTGTAGGCCTGAAAACTTTGATTGGTTATGTAAAACCTGAGACATTGGCGGTGGTGGTGGCATTGATGTAATAAAGTTCGGATGTTGAGGGCTTGATTGGAAAGGAACTTGAAATTGAGAAATTGGAGTACTTCTTTGATCATAAGTCAACGGGTTTTGGTTTTGAGTTAGGTCCAATGTTATAGTGGGAAATGGAGCTGATGCTGAAATAGTTGCCATACTTGACGAACATGGAAGCATAGTCCTTGCTAGGAAATTCGGATTCATTAACACCCCATCTGCACTTGACATCGAACCTGATAGCAACATATTTGCTGCAGCTGATGTAGTCGATGCCATGGCCATCGCTGCTGGTGGTAGGGGGTGGTTGTGTGTACCTTCATAAGTTGTATTCAAAATTGTCCTGTCCTCAGCACACCTTTGAACCTGAAAAATACAATTAAAACAATTTCTTAGAATAACCTCAATATATACCAAGTTATTTTCCATCAGGTTATCATATCAGGCTTGATATGAACATGATTGGTGGGTACCTGTTTTCGTACTGGGCAACCAACAGCCATGGTGCAGCGATAATAAGCTCGAGGACATGGATTGCCTTTCGCCATTTTTTGTCCATATTTTCTCCATTGACATCCATCACTAATCTGTAAATATTGCAACTATTACATTAATTTTTGTTTCCAATAACATATGAAATAATGTAAAAATTCTTCATAGTGTGCTATTAGTAAAGTGATGTATGTACCATGGGAGCTTCTGATCGGGCACGAACGGAGACACGAGCTTTCCTCATGGTTGCATCTGTTGTTTGATCAATTGGCATTGAAGAATTCAATTTGGGGACCTTGTTAGGGACCCAACTTTCAGATTGTGTATCGCTTCGAGGTGATTTAGAAACTGTTCTTTCTTCTGATGAAGAATTGGAATTATGAGATAGCTCGTTACCACTTCGACCTAATTCCAAGAATTTTCTTGGTACTATTTTTTCTTGATCAAACTTTGCTTCCACAATCTGAAAATTGTGGTCATTTGTATTTTGAGTTGTTGAAATGTGTTGTTGTTGTTGCATGAGTGTAGCAAGATGCATCTCAAGTGCAGTATAATTGTTAGTGACTTGGGTAAGCATCCCTCTCAAACGTTGATTTTCAGCGTTTATCCTTCTCAATTCAACTTGTAGTTGTGCTAACTGTTTATTAAGAGAAACTGAAATTAGATATATGTTGTAAATTCAATAAGAAAATAAATTGAAGCCATAATTTAATTTATAGTCCAGTCCTTTACCTCATTTTTGGCTCTTTCTTCTTCTAGTATTATCTCCGACGAAATCCCATCATCTACCGTTGATTGATCACTTGCAGTCACAAGTTGCAAACCAGTCTATATATAATATAGCCATACATTAGATCATTAGGAACAATTTCAGTTTACAAGTTGTGAAGTACAAAGATTAAAGCGAAATGGTCTGATGAATTCTTATATTCATTTATCATTTGAATCTCTGAACTCATCGAAACACAAGAGCATGCAACATTTGATGTGTTCAGAGGTTCAGATGACAAAGAAATAAGTAGAAGGGTTTACAATATAAACTTATACAAATACAAGAGTCCATCAGATCATTTTACCAAAGATTAAATGGCTGTGGTTTACTTACATTTACGATGAATTCAGATGGCGTAGTAATAGTAGTAGTATTCAAATCTTCCTTCTTTATAAAATCATGATGTATAGGCTTTCTGTTATGATGAGAGAAGAAATCAACTTCTTTTTTGTCATGATCAGCAACTAATTGCTCTTCTCTACGGCTCATCATATGATTAAACCCGAAAAATGGCTTATTCTCAAGTGTAAGTCCCCATCCTTTATCCATAAGAAACCAATTAATTATGAAACAATATTGAAGAGAAAAAAAAAGATGATTGTGAAGACTTTTTTTTTTTGAGGGATGAAATGGAAAGAGGTATATAAAAGGTTGAGATGAAGACTAAAAAAAAAAGTGTGGTCAAAGAGAAGATTTTGATAAAATAATAACGTAAGGTGGTGCGTCAAGGGTGGGCAAGTGGGACCAAGTATAAAAAATTGTCAAGACTGAGATTGACTTGTTCGCATTAAAGTAAAGAGAAAGAAGAAGAAGATGAAACCCACCGGCCCGACTAGTAAGGCGTGATGAAAATGAAAAGCTAGCTAGTAGTGACAACAAAGTCAACTAGTTTTAAGCACAAATTTCTCACCTCACTTACGACTTGGTTATTAGCTACTTCATCGCTCCGTTTCAATTTATATAAATTAGTTTAATTTGATATAAAATTTGAGATGGAAATAATGATTTTTGAAATTTATTGTCTGAAATAAATATGTTTGTGATTTGTATAACTATAAATTATTTCATTAGTAATAAAATGAACATTTTAAAAATAGATTGTATTTTTTTGTTTGGAAACTCCATGATAAATCGCAACTGTGACAACCTCTGCCACAATCTATGTCCTTCGGGTGGGCACTCTGTGGTGAGCCACTATGTGCACACTCCCCATTGTATAATAGACTGCAAATAATATAGTGGATGTAAATCGCACTAAGTGGGACATATGCGACAGACTCGACTCGGAATGCATTGAGGGGATCATCCATGTGGATGACCACACTCCGAACTAATTGAGTCGCTCCGAAAGACTAAATATAAAAATATGCATAGTGGACTCAATTCCTATAAAACTGAGACATTCGCCTTAGGCTTCAAAAATTGAAGGGCCCAATTTTTTTTAGTAATAATAAAATTATTATAAGCCTTTTTAACAAAAAGTTATACTATATGTTTTAATTTATTTGTCCTTTTTTAGTTTGTTTCGAAATATTAAATATATTTTTTTTCTTTTTTGTCAATTTTCAATTTTACTTCCACATGATATGTTTAAGATCATAAGATTAAAAAATATTTCGATATATATATCTTTTAGTTTAAGACCATACAAAAAATAAAGTTTTTTTATTAAAACGAAAGAAACTACTTTGCAACTTATAAACGAAAAAAAATTAGAACTTAGAACTCCGATTTATTTTTGGCTTTAGGCCACTAATTAGCTTGAACCGTCACTAAAAATATGTCATTCTTTTTTGACGGACTACCAAAAAATGAATTACCTAAATTGGGAAAAAAAGATTATTATATAAATTTTATTATATTATTATTTGTTTTTAATACGGTGTCCATTTATTTTTTGTTACGGGACATATAACATAATCGAATGCAAAGTTTTTATCATTTGAAAATAAAAGTGAACACGTTGAAATCTATTTTTAGTTTGGAATAATTTGGTTTGGAGGGTTTGTGGAGTTATAAGAACACATGTTCCCGAGGAGCCACGGTTTCTACACAGAGCCAACAAAATAGCAGTTCACCAATCACGTTATGGGGGACCATTTATTGACTCTTTTGCTGTATTAGGATGATGCTCCAAAATAAACTTTTTATAAATACTTTGTTCTAATTCGTGTGAAACTTTTATATTTAGTATATAATAATTGCTTATATTTAGGAATAATCTAATGTTAAAATGTTCATTCTAGTTTTAGTGACACTTTTATATTTAGTCTATAATAATTTCTTATATTTAGGAATAATCTAATGTTAAAATGTTCATTCTAATTTTAGTGAGATAATTTTTAACTACACACATACTTAATATTACTCTTTCTAGCTTATATTTAGTGAATTATTGAGATATGAGATACCTCTTTAACAAATTTATTTAATGACATAAATCAAATACTCCCTCCGTCTACTTTTATTTGTCATATTACACTTTTCGAAAGTCAATTTGACTAATTTTTAAAGTTAAATTAGATTACATTAATTCGATATTTTAAACAAAAAAAATTAGATATTCAAAAATTATACGAAAAGTATTATAAATTGCAATTTTTTGCATAACAATACGATAAAAAATACATCACAAAATGTTAGTCAAAGTTTTTATAGTTTGACTCTAAAAAGAAAACTATGACAATTAAAAGTGGATGGAGATAGTACTACTTTTCACTATTATCCTTTTAATTATTCTGAAATTATTATTCTTGAAACTGAAAAGTAGTTAAGAACCTCATCAATTAATGAAGGATAAATATATTTAAAAAAATCTTAACAATTCTCTTGAATTTTGAATAATTCAATTATTTTGATTTTTTGAAAAAATCCAAATAATTCACTTAATATGAATTAAAGAGAGTACTTTTTAGATCACAATTTTTTAAAAAAATTCTTTTTATTTTTTTGAATTTTGTACACAATCAAACACTATCACATAAAATTAAATAAATAATATTTTCTAAAAGGTAATTCAAAAATTATCTTAAAGTTAACTCTTCGACACCAGAAGCGAACAATCACAAATATGTTAAACTAGTAAAATTATCGAGGTGCGGGAATTTGATATTACAGAATTTATAAAATAATACTTAATCTATCGGCCATTAAAACTAAAACACTGTATTATCTTACAATCTATCAGTCATTAAAACTAAAACACTATATTATCTTACATACAAGATTACATAGTAGCGAACATTAATAATGTAAAGGAAAATGATAATTATAACATCTTATCATTTATCCTTCAATCAATCATCTTTAATTTGATTTTATAATTTATCATTTTGCTTCCAGGAAGTGTTACTATTTAATATTTTTGGGGAATCAAATGAACCTCAACCCGGGGTATAATTGTTGGTGAAGGGATAAATAAATTTTAAAAGGCTGAAAAAGTGAACAAATATTCTTATTCTAACATGAAGAAAGTTCAGCCCTACCTTTTGCTTTACATATATCATTTTAAAGTTCCCATTTAAATGTATCATAAATATTATTAAAATGGAAAATTAAAGGGAGAATATATCATATTGGACAACAATTGAACTTATTATATATACTTGAAAGGGAAACATATTGCACAAAACTATTCAGTTTGTTTGAGTGTTTTTTTTTTAAATCAACATCTCAGAGTGATGGAGTTCAATTTGAAACTACACTTCTATTCCAATCGGAGTGTCGAGACACACATTTATTACTTCAAGAAAAGTATTTACAATTTGCAGTAAACTTGAGAATCTATCCATACTTCATATTGAATATGAGCAATTAATTTATTATGTAATTATCTATGTCTTTGTGCAAAAGAAGAAGCAGAAGTTTAGAATTTTCGTTGTTTGAAAATGAGAGGAAATCTCTCTATTTATAGACAACAAATGGTAGTGTGAACAAATGCTTATTGTGCCTTATCAGAAATGTCACAAACTCTTTGAAAAAGTTACAACCCTTCATAAAAATCACTTTTCATAAAAGTCGCAACTCTTCATAAAAATCTTAATTTTTCATGAAAGCGGAAGGCAAATTTTGGAAATAAATAAATTAAAAGGGAATCCTGGTTTGTGATGGCGTTACGTAGGCAGACCTATGGTTCTTTTATATATATATATATATATATATGAGAGATTGCTACTATTAATATGAGAAAATAACAAAAAAATATCCCTTATACTCAGGATACTTTAAAAGCAATCGTGAAATATCACATGTTTTGATCATTTAACTTTGTTAAAAGTGGAGTAATATTTTTTTCAAGATTAAAAGTTTAATAAATTTTCGTTGTTAAATTTAATGCGATTTTTAAAAAAAAAAAAAAGGATTTTAAAGAAAATTCACACGTAAAGGTGCAATTTTTTGCTTGTTTTGGTCGTCTGTTTTAAGTCTCTGATTAATTTTATCAGATAAACTTTTTTTTTTAATAATTCCCATTTAATTTAGATGTCAAAGTTTATTAAATATTTAGTAAACTCATAAAATATTCACTTTTGACAAATGGGACTAAAACTGCCAGTAGTATAAATGCGACAATATTTTAAAACTTACCTACCCACGAACATTTTACATCAAGTCTATGCATGGCCTATTATTTTCCTCCACTCTTTAATTATAGTGGTACCACTGTGTGGGGCTGACTGTGGCCTAACAATCATTGACCATATTTTGGATGTAAATCAAATAAATTTAATTATAATATAAAATTTTATAATCTCAGTGTATTTTACATTTATCATACGCAGTTATGTTAATCAAACTTGTTTAGTTTAAACATTTGTGAAAAGCTTTTTAAGTATTAGTATACCACTTTTAAATTTAGATACTATAATTTCTTTCAAAATATAATACATTAATTTATTGAGGAAAATTCAAAAGGAAAAGTTTTGATTAAAGAAGATGAAGTGCTTTCTTCATTAAATCATTAGTCTTAACTCTTCAAGGAAAAAATGTACCCAAACAGCTAATAGCCGATAGAAAAAAACATTAATTTATTGGTCAACTTTCTTTTTTCTATTTTCACATGATATAACCCCCCCCCCCCACACACACACACACCCCTTGTCTTTCCATTGACATAGGAGATTTGGTTTTCTGATTCAGCTTATTTTATTAAGGTTTAAACTTCTCTACAAGTTGGTATATGAAAGTTGAAAATATATAATACATTAATAAAAATATTTGCCAACATAATACATCAACTAAACACTCTTGTTAGTTGAAGAGGCGGATACCTCAATTTGTTTTCATTGTGTCAGTTGAACGCTCTAACTTACAAAATGATCATCTAGAAATATCTAAAATTTATGTGTCATGTCAACTAGACACCTCAATTTGTCTCTACCGTATCAGTCAAACACTCCAACTTACAAAATGATTATTTAGACACCCTCAAAATTTATCATATTAATATCGGGTGTGTACAAGACAGATGGAATGAGTTGAAGTACTTAATCACCAGTTAACACAAAGTTAAAGTATTTAAATATACACTTTTAAAATTAAAGCGATTACTTGCAAACTTAGTCAAAATTTAAATATTTATGTATTATGCCATAAAAAAATAGTAATCTAGCCTTTTTAACCTCACAGATTATGCAATACCAAATGTACTCCATCTTATGCTACCAAAGTAAATTGTTGGAAATCTTTTGAGATATAAAACTTGTTTTTCTAACAAATCAAGTCCTTAAATATCAATAACCAAATATGCCCAATATTGAAGCTAAATGATAATTTATATTATAATATATACTATCCAATTCAGGTCTTCTACAAGAGTCGATATCGAGGCATTTGATCGGACTCTTTTATTGGTTCAGAAGTCCAAAAAAATGTAAATATATTTCTCAATTTTCAAAGATCAAATAGAAAAGAAGGAAAAGAAGACTAAAGTAACTATCAATGGATGCACCGCAGTGGATGAGGTTGTTTCTCTCTTAATCAGAGATCTCAGATTCAAATCGTAGATATGTAAAATTCATTAGTAGGCGGAACACCCTTCCTCCCTAAATGGGACCCTATGGGGTGCAAATCTGAAATAGTCAAACTCCAAAGCGGGTACTAGATATCGGTTTAGAAGCCAAAAAATAAAAACAAAGACTAAAGTAAAGACAACAACTAAAAGTTTCTCATTTATTAAAGGGCTCCTCCCATGCAAATTGCAACGTCAATGTCAAATATGTATGACGCTCCAAAATTAAACTCATTTTTCCACCAGACCATATTTCTTGGTCTCACTTTGCAACTGCCACCCTAGCTATACTTTTAATAAAATAAATAAAATACTACTTCATATAGTCCGCTATGCAAAGTAATCAAATAAACCTTCCCCACCCCAAAAGAAAAAAAAAAGACCTAGAGCAAGAAAGAGAAAATTTAGGAGGACTTAGTAGGCGTTTGGACAAGAGTTAGTTGAGATTCGAAGAAAATTGATAAATAATATTTGTTTTTAGAGTATGAAATTAAAAAAAAATTAGGCAATTTGATTTTTTTTAAAAGCACTCATGCGTTAAGAAGATAATCAGATGTGGAATGTCATTTATAAAAAAAAAATCGCTACTTTTATTATATATAATTTTCCTTGTTTCTAAAATAACTTATTTTCTTAGATAAAAAATTTTCAAGTATTTTAACCGACTAAACTTAGAAAAATTTGAAAACATTTTCGAAACAAAATTATACATACCCTACGATGGACAATTGGGAGGTTGATCAAGACAAAAGGAGAGTTGACTAAGATTCCATTGACCATAGAATTACCAGTCCCCACGTGGCTTGCACATTGACGTAGAAAATAGCTGCATATCGTTAGGTTTTAGTTGACCATTCAAAAGAATAAAAAAATAAAAAAAAAAAGATAGGGCAGCCATGCATGACATTAATGAGTTCTTGTGATTGGAATTTTTTTTGATTTCTCACTCGATGTTTGGGATCTACATTAAAATCACGATTAAATTTAAAGCGCTCATATTGCTCTCAATAAGATTTTCTCTATACTCAAAGCTCGAATTTAATATCTCTAATTAAGGGTGGAGCAATCTTATGATCACTGCTCCACAACCCATGTTATCTTGTGATGGAATATTATTATGACATTTCACACGATTCTCTTGTGTACTCCTAGAGAACAAAGATAAAAAGGATTTTGGCATCTTTGGCTTCTTCCTTTGAAGACTACAATAAGTTAGCACACAAATAATATTACTTATTTGATTTATCTACAATTGTCAAAAAAAAAAAGAACACTTGTCTTTTGTCTACTTTTTGTTCATTGTGGTCCAAATATTCTTTGAGATTTACAATTCGACGGATGACACTTATCCATATATATAATAAAAAAATATTTACATTAAACAACATAAGTTGATTTATGGTCAAGTAAAAATTGAAGTAATAATACATATTAATTAATCATTATTAAATGATAAATTGTATAAAAAACATAATTTCTTAATTTGTTTGGTGTAAATACCAATCACAAAATATATATGTGCATGATTCACAAAATATATATATGTGCATGATTCACTTGTTGAACCTATGGCTAAGGGGTTCCCCAATGATATTTTGTTGAGCTGAGTCTGAATTGCAGACATCTTTATATATAACATCGTTACCACATCAAGCTCTAATACTCCTACAGTCTTATGCATGTTGGAAAAGGCAACCACAAAATAAATGTGCACGACAAGGTAATAGTGGAAGAAAACTCAAGTCAAAACTTTCCTTTCTATTTGAACCAAGAGAAGACAAAATAATGCAAGAAAACACTGTTTGGGGAAGCAAAGAAATCAACCAAGCAAGCAAAGTAAATCAACACATGAGACGCCAAATTTAACGTGGAAAACCTCTTGGGTGTGAAGAGTAAAAACCACAAGGTCAAAACTCCACTAAAATCAACAAGAGTTACAAAAGTGTTCTCCAAAATGGCCACCAACAAAGTGTCAAACAATGAGCAACACAACTACAAGATAGCACCAAAAACTAGAGAAATAAAAGGAGCAACAACACCAAAACGCAGTTACTGTTCACGAGCAAAAATCTGGAGCTACAGGACTCCAAATCATCCTCTCTCAACAGGAATCGTGATTTGAAATTGGCTGATAGGGCTTGTGCGAAAATCTACACTCTCTCACTATTCTCTCTATATGGCTGGTGATATTTTTCTTGTGATTCTTCAAAAATAATACATAAAAGAAAGTCTTACATATGCATTATAATTCATAATATTGGGCTTATGCACAAAAATGGATTAATTAAATTTGGGCTTAAATTAATCTACTGAGGAAAGGAAGCTTGTCCTTTTATTTATCCACATAGTAATAGAAAGAGAAAAAGACCGAAAACCCAACAATGCACCCTACTTCAGGGACGATCATGTTTTGAGAACTTGCTCATTGATACTTGAAGTGACTCTACCCACAAGGGGCATGCACTACCCAAAGATACCATCTCAACAGGTTGATTATGAAGGATCTCAACAAGTTTTATATCCCAAATTAGTCTCTGATAAACAGTTTTCTCAGGTCTATTCGCTACTAATTCAAAGCAAAAGATCAGGTACAAATAAACATAAAATAGAGTGAAAAGATGCCTAAATACACCTAATATATTATCCGTATAAAATAATCCCTTATTATTACTTATAAAAATAACCTGTTGACATATGACAAATCCTTATTAAAGTAATAGATTTTTAAGAGCTAGCTATAAAATTCACTTATTGGATTTGCTCAATGAAGTTCAAAACTATTTCTCTACATTTACGTACTAACACTCTTTCACACATTAAACTTTTTTTTTCAATTAGTATGTGAAGTCGAAACAAACCATCTTTCATTTTTTCTTCTTTCTAAAAGTTGTTGAATTCTAATATTCTATAAAAAAAACTCATTTCCAATTTGTCAGTTAGTTGAGTATCTTAAAGCTTGTTTGACATTGTTGAGAAATTTTATTTTTTTTTAAAAAAAAACAGTTGTTTGGCAAACCTGTAAAACTGCTTTTAAAGAGAAGTAGAAGCAGTTTTCTGCTGTTGGGAAGAAACTAAAAATTTCTGCTTTTTAGAAAAAATAGAAGTAGAAGTAGAAAATTATTTTTTTCAAGACTAAAATGTCTCTTATCTTTACTTATATATCTCTTAATAATTAATTAACAAATTACATATGTTTGGTTAAGTTCTATTTAATAATTATATTTTTTTATTTTTATATAATAATTTTTTTAATTTTACGTATTATTTTACAGAATTAGAAAACAAGGAGAAGACAACAATAACATTTTTGTAAGATTAGAAAAAAAAATAACAATTAAAGATTTCAACCCTTCAAAAAATATATAATATTGATTGAAAATTTTGAATATGGATAATTTAATTTAATAAAAATAAATTTTCAAATAAATTAGTCAAACACAAATTATTATTTTTTTCAAAGCACTTTTCTAAAAAATTATTTTTAAAAATAAGTCACTTTTAGTAGCAATATTAAACAGGCTCTTAGACTTCATATAATCAGTGGAAAGAAATAAGAGAAGAGATTATACTATTTTCATTTAGTATTTTAAGTAAATATCTATGGAAGATGTTATCCAAAGATTAGATTATTTTTCTTCTCTTATTTTATTAGTGTGTTAGAGTCAAACGTTGGGATGAGACAAAAAGAAACAAAAATTATTAGTAATTTTTAATTTCTAACATATGATAACACGTTAAAGAGACGCTAAATAAATTAAAAGAACTATTGGACTTTTAGATCACAAGTCATAGTCGGTAATTAAATTATTTTTTCTACTCTAGTGTTGCTTGTGCACAAGTACTTTAGGCTTATTTCAAGTCAAATGAAATTAAAGATAATGATAAGTAATAACCATAGAGTAATAAATTAAATATAGTATTTACAATTTGCAAAATATCCCACCTAACTGACGTCAACCACAAAGTATCAAATAAAATGAAGCTAAAAATCTAGACTTTTTATTAGGAATACGGCGTTAAAAGACAAATTTTGAAAATCATCATATAAAATTTTGTCCAAAAAAATGTAAAATATATCAAAAAAAGGTTTTTCGATCCACTTTGCAACCCCTAAATATTTTAATGGACGTGTTTAAATGGCCATTTGATGCCGATTATTAATTTTTAAAAATAAAATAAAATAAATGAGTTCATTAAGTTGTCAGCAAACCCCATAGAATTATTTTCATATAGAGTATATTATTATACATACTTTGATTATTATTTTTTTAATGTTGGACGTTTGAAAAATGATTTATGAACAGTTTTGTCACCAATAAGTCTGTGAATTTGAAAAATTGACACAAGTTATCTACATTTAACTTTAGCCATGTCAGAAAAAAAATCTTACTTCTGAAAAATTGTAGATGTGTTGTCAACGCATAATTGTCCATGAATTAAAATAATTGTCACATATTATCTATTAATTCTACTAATTTACTAATAAATGTTTAAAATATATATATCTAATTCTTACTTCTGAAAAGTTAAAGTTGTGTTGTCAACTTGTACGTAGACATGTTCACAATTTAGATAAAAATCAATTCAAATTGAAAAATCAAATAAAATAGATTAGATAATTGATTTTAATTGGGGGAAAATGCATAAGTATCCCCCAATCTATGCCCGACATCCCAAAGATACACTTATACTATACTAAGGTCCTATTACCCTCGAACTTATTTTATAAATAATTTTTTACCCCTTTTCGGCCTACGTGACACTATCAACCAGATAGCTTGAAAAAATTGTCAACATGCGCTGACCCAGAAGATAGTTCCATTTAGGCCGAAAAGGGGTAGAAATTATTTATAAAATAAGTTCGGGGGGGGGGGGGG
>JAJOOR010008709.1:0-56132 GCA_036250505.1 Solanum acaule | reverse complement strand
TTATTATTATTATTATTATTAATTTAAAAATTTACATTTTATTTTTGTTATAAAGAAGGAGTAACGATGAAAGTTACTTCAAATATTTAATATAAAAATATTGTTCATGGAATTATTTATGTCGTTACTTTTTCTTCTTTTTGGTTAATTTTAGATATAGACTAAAAAATATATAAATATAGATATATAGATATTGATAAATTATTATTATTATTATTAATATTATTATTATTATGTAACAATTTACATTGTCTTTTTATTATTATAAAGAAGGAGTAACAGTACATAGTTACTTTAAATATTTGATATAAAGAAACTGATAACTACCCACAAAACTGATAATTTGGTCCGTTACTTTTCTTTTTGCTTTTTGGTTAATTTTAGAAACAGATTTAAAAATTATAATTTACAGTTACATTACGTTAATTTTAAATAAAATTTTATCTCATTTAAATGTAAGAATTGATTTAAAATAATTTTTAAAAATAAAATAGTAGATTATTATTCAAACTAATTACACATCATTAATTTTAATTAATTTAAAAATTATTTTTGCGGTGCTGACACGTGGCACTTTTTCTTCTCCTATTATATATAGAAGATTATATTATCTAAGTACATTTCAATAAATCAACATAGTGTAAAACTTATATAATATTACTTGTTTGAGCTCTCTTATATTATCTATCTGAAGCATAGATATGGAGGAGGGTTATCGAAAGTCAATCGAAAATAACTTTTCTACCTCATACAGAACGGAGTAAGATTACGTACATTTTACTCTTTCCACACCCTACTTATGGAGTGTGTGTGTGTGAGAGAGAGACAAGAAAGAGAGAGAGAGAGTGTGTTTAATGGTTAAAACTGATGGACACTATACTAAAGAATAAGTAGCTCGTCTATTTTTTTTCCCTAACAATATATATTTTGTTAATTATGCTTTGTGTGACTTTTTGATTTCTTTTCATTATTAAGTGTAATAAATTATAAAATACTATTATAATATAATAATAATAATAATATGAGTATTATTATATAAGTTTATAAGCTTGTCAAATTAACTTATCTACATATTTTGTAAGTATTAGTCAAATTACTTATAAGCTCAATGTTCACAAGTTATAATTGATCAGAAATAATAAGTTGTAACCCTAATCACTTATAGATTTTCATTTTAAAAGACATTTTTATTTGACTGAATATTTTATTCATTTATACACTATCTTTTCTAATCTTCAAAGTATTCTTTTCAAAATAAAGCTCCTAATTCTAGCTTTATTCAATTATTATCGTTTGTTAATCTTCTTATACATATATTTTTTTGTTTACAATATTTATAAATAACTTTAAACAAAATATAATCATAGAGAGACAATAAATTGATCCAAAAGTGAAGGAGTGAGAAAAATATAAGAGATCCAAACCTTTTATCAAGAAACTGTAGCTTGCTAACATCTCCCTTGATGTGGTTCAATTGCCTCAGCTTTGCCACCTTTTCCTTCATTAATATAACCAAAAAATATTAATAATGGTGAGAAAAATTAATCTCAATAATTAAATTTTATTACAACTCTTTCTCAATTATATACTTTTTGACTTAAAAAAGTCAAACCTGTTATCTTTAACGAATTAATAATCATTTATTATTTCAGTAATTTTGAGGATGTCATAATTATTACTGACATTATTTTAACTTGTTTGTTTGATTTTGTATCGACATAAAGTTTAATAAATTAAAGAATGATTTTTTAATTCTATGATCTTAAACTAAAGAGAGGTAGAATGAGTGAAAATATCCTTTAATTTTGTGATCATAGACATGTTACAAAAAAATTGAAACTAAAGAGCTGTCGAAATAATAACATCTTGATGACGGAATTGAATATCCCACATCAGCGGATAAATGAAATCTTTATCTCTTTATGAGACTTATACAATCTTCCTCTCTTTGAATTCTCTTTTGGAGTGCGAGTTGACTCATCATGATCTAACTTGACATGATTAGATCCAAAACCGATGTGGGCGCCAAAATTAAGAATAGTTGTGGGGTGGAAATCACGCTCTAAACTGGACAATGAAATCCCAAATAAAGAATATACGGATCTAGATATGGGGTGGTAGTGGGGTGATAAATGAAATCCGAACAAAAAAGTCCAAATGAAGAGGGAGTGATAAATGAAATCCCGGATAAAGAATGTCTAAATATAATCTAGGTGTCTAGGGGGTGGGGTTAATAATTCTTACAAGATTTGAGCAATCGTCCTTTCTTTTATCTAGATTTTAGAGTATGAGTTAGACTCAAAATCTAACTTGACACATTCTTTTAAAAATAAACCGAAAAAAGAAAGGTAAACAAATGTAAATGGAGCAAGTACTAATTTCCATTTCAAACTCCATTAATTTCACATTCATTTAAAGATTATACAAATTAATTCACATTAATAGACACAAGACTTAATTTTAAAAATAGAGAATTCATGCAAATATATAGCAATTATAAATATGTAAAAGAGTAAAGTACCTTAACATCGCCCATGTGACTAACCCCAGCAAAAGAAAAAACAAAAAAAACTCATAAGTTAGTGCTACAATATATAAGTTACTCATTAATAGCTAAATAAAAAAATATGATTAAATAAATTAGAATTAATTAGTTCATGTACGTTAATCTCCTCTCAACTGGAAGCTTAATAAAGCATTGAAGCATGTCTTCAATTCTACAAAAGTAACAATTTAGTAAAAATAAATCAATCTAGATAATCGTTTCATATATTAATAACTAGCATGACGTAACAATAATTTTTGTTGGTACCATAAATGCAATACCTATTTTGGCTACAGAATTTGTTGAGTCGCTTAGCCGGTGAGAACGCGACAAACAAGATATCCACATCACAACAAATTGCAATCTCTTTTGCCGCCTTTAATAAACTACTATATCTCTTAACAAATGCGGCTTTACATTTCTTCGTGTTTTCTATTTTCTTTATCTCATTTTTTCTAGCCATCTTTCAAGGGAGTCTCTTCTTTCCCTTGGAAGGAACAATAGCTTAGAGTGAAATGACAGAAAGAGAAGGCTCAAAGGAGCTAATTTATAAGGTCAAATATTCTTTTGGGTCAAATAAGTATTAAATAAAAAGTAGGTCAGCCTCATCAAAACATGGGCATTTGACTATGTTAGTCAGGCTATTAAATTCTAAATTATCACAATGAATAGGACATTTGGATAATATTCCCTTCATTTTAAAAATAATTGTCTAGTTTTACTTGAACCAAAATTTAAGGAAAAAAAATTCAATATTGTGGTCTTAAATTAATGTTATATTAAATAATACCAAATGCTCTTTAATCTTGTGGCCTTAAAACATACCCTTTTTAAAGTTAAAATTAAAGTATTGTCAAAAAGGAAAACTGATCATTCTTTTTTTAACAGACTAAAAAGAAAATAAGTCATTTTTTCTTGAACGGAGTGAATATTAGTTAAGTAGATATTTTTTTGCACGTGTAGATCACATTAATTAATAATATATATATATATATATATATATAAATAAATTATTGAATGTAAATTATATTATTAATATAATTTTCTTTCAAAAAATTGCGTAAAATTTGTTAGATAAAAAATGTACTGAAAAAAGGAATATTATATCTCACAATCACATTACACTAACAATTAATGAACAAAACTAATTGTAGTCAACAAAATTTTGTCATTGATATTAAAAGTCTGAATTATGTTGGTATTGATACATGAAAACATACTCTAACTACTAAGGTAAAGAAAAAATAAACTACATTATAAGGAAGCGAATAATATAACAGAACTACTTGTAAAGGTTAACAATAACAAAAAGGAAAATTCACACGATTATACATGTATTTAAGGATAAATGGTTATGTTTGAGCATGTTTATCTGATTTGATTATTATTGAACATTGGCTTGAAGTAACTTTAGAAGTTGAGCTGAAATTTTGTTTGTAAAAATGAATTGAGAACAAGTAGTAACAAGTGCTTAGGGTAATTATAAGTATGACATTATCACTTTGGCATTAGGAATACTAGACAACAAACTCTTTCACATAATTGATAGTATTACATAGTCTGAGTTTACGACCCTTTAGAATAAACTCTTTGCAAAGAGAAATTCAGATCCCTTAAGATTTATTAGGCTTCTTTCTTTTAGTATTCATTGATCAAATGTGTCTTATGTACGTTTTATAGGTAAATGTAACAAAATAAAAGGTTGTAAGTATTTGCAAAAATAGATTTATATAAGATTGATAGATTTGTATTCACTAGATACTTATAAAAATAGTTGGAGAAGTGAGTTGATGGGACAAAAAGTTGAAGCTAGTCGCCGCTGCAAACTAATTTTGCTACCATAATCTCCGACCATGGCCATTCTGGCCACTGGTCAGCCTGCTCTTGGGGCTGATCAGACGACATTGCTACAAGATTCAAATTTTCCACCGTTAAACCCCAATAAATTTCCTACAGATCATACCTCAAGATTACCTGTCGTGCCTACTGATTTGCCTACGGAAATTCCCCCTGCTAGTGTCAATTATGCTAATGTACTCAAAGGGTAAACCATTAAGTCTTCGATTCCTGCTGGGGTGGAGCCTATTCCCATGAAATCAGTATCATATACCAATGGGATACCTAGAATAGTGTGGACGGAGGATGAAGTTGATCGTATGAATACGATTGAAAACCTACAATTTGCAGTGATTGGGAAGTTTTCGTATGGGTGGCCCATACTAGAGAAACGTAGATCACTAATTCCTAGACAATGCAACATCAAAGGAGACTGCAAGATCGGACTATCAAGAAATAGGCATATACTTATTCGTCTTGATCAGCAGGAAGATTTTATCAATCTAATGTCGAAAAGCATCTATTACATATTGGCTAAGGACGGATACTCTTATCCTATGAGGCCTCTAATCTATGATGCTAAGTTTAGAGTGGATTAAGAAACAACGCAAGCTATGGCATGGATTTCCTTTCCTGATCTTAAGCCAATTTTTTTGTGAAAGAATCACTGTTTTCTATTCTATTACCTCAGCGGCGGGAAAGCCACTCCAACTTGACATGGCTACAATCAATAAAACTAGACCTAGTTGTGCTAGGGTCAAAGTACAAGTTGACCTTTTGTTCAATTTTCCGAAGCACGTGGAGATGGAGATTATCAATGAGCATACAAAAAAATAAAGAATGGAGCAGGTGAAAGTTCAATATGATATGTTGCCTAAGTACTGTATGAGGTGTAAAGTTCAGGGTCATGTAGAAGATGAATGTAGAGTCTTACATCCGGAACTAAAGAAAGTTGATGTAACTGAAATACTTAGTACAGCAAGTGCTAAGGAAACTGAGGAAAATACCAATCTTGATACAATAAGGAAAAGAAGGGTAATTCGTAGCTACTGGAATCCTACCAACATGAGGTTTACCAGCGATAGCCATACTGTGGAAAGCTCACATATTCACATTCAAACTGATGCAACAGAGGCTACATCTGTCAATGCTTTTGCAGCACTTGATGGTACCAATAAAATGGAGGAACAAGGTGAAGAGGACATGAGCTGAAAAGGATAAGATACATCATGACATACACGAATCTAATAGGAAAGGGGATCAACAATACTCCTCAACAAAGGAATGGATCTAAAAAACATTCACAAATACTACGGAGGAAGGGGAAGGGAAATTGAACAAGGTGTTGAAAGATTGTTCTCAACAACAACAATTAAATGAAGTGGCTACAAGGGATCACAACACATCAACAGTAACACCTGAGAATAATGAAGATAGAAAGAATCAGATGGAGATACATGAAGGGAAGCATAATAATAACATGGAGATGGAGAAATTTATTTATAAGACAAATTTAAATCACCACCAACAACAACCAGATGATAGAAGTACAGGGGAGAACGAAGATATGTGCAAATCTGTTATAGAATATGCTAAAATAGAAGACATGATAAATCCAACTGAGCATGAAGAAAGGGGGTAAAAAGAAGTGGAAGGTGGTTCATCTCTGGGGGTATCAGCAAATAAGGATGAAGAAACAGACCTCCTCCTGATGAAAGAACTGGCAGAAGCTGAGTACCACATCCCACTTCAAATTGATACTGGTGACATGCTTGAGGGGCACTACCCACCTATCAGTGATGCAACACAAGAATTATTAAGTATAACAGCAGCAGAATCCAAAACACTGTTTAACAGGGGACTAAAATCTCCACCTATGGAGAGGTTGCATGCTCTGGTCTCACACCAGGCACAGGAGGAGAGGCCCCAAACAATCCAAGGAGATAAAGATAATTCATTTTTACAAGAAGACAAAGAAGAAGTTAATAGTGATATGAATGAAGAAGAGGTCACTAGGGCAACTAGCTTATCCCCTCAAGCTGTTTCCAAGTCTAAAAAAGCGAAAGGTAAAAGGGAGGCAGATCTTAAACCTTCAAGGATACAAGCTAAGAGGGTGGGGAAGATATGTTCTAAATGATTAAGGCTCTCTTTTGGAATATTAGATTTGTGAGAACTCAAAATGCCTTTCATAGAGTTCAAATGCTTCACAGACATCACAAGTTTTTTCTCATTGGTTTAAATTTACCCTTTCAAGACACTAGTCAAATTCAGACTTACAAGAGGAGACTGGGAATGAATTATGTCAATTACAATGCTAATGGAAAAATTTGGGTATTTGTAAAAGAACATACTCAGGTGGGAGTGATCTCTGATACTGACCAGCAAATAACATTACAGCTAACTTTGGAAGATGGCAAACAGTTTCTCACAACAGTGATATATGTTAAATGCTCTGCTGAAGAAAGATTGGAGTTATGGGACTCTCTATATACCATTAATTCCAATTTTTCCATGCCATGGATGGTAGGGGGTGACTTCAATGTTATCTTGAGTGAGAAAGAGAAGATAGGGGGATTATCTGTATTTCCTCAAGAATATGAAGATTTTGCATTTTGTGTTAACTCATGTGAATTGGATGATATAAGTTTTACTGGGAGTCCTTTTACTTGGTGGAATGGAAGAGCTGATGAAGAGTGTATATTCAAAAGATTAGACAGGGTGGTATCAAACCAAGCTTTTCAGGAATTGATGGGCAACCTGGACATACAACACCTTACTAGGACTGGATCTGACCATGCACCCCTCCTTTTTACTTGTAAGGGGATAATTCAAAACTCCATAAGACCATTCAGGTTTATAAAGTTTTGGACCAGCAGAGATGATTTTAAAGAAGTGGTGAAGGATAAACTGGAATGTTGAGTATCCTTCTAATATTATGGTTCAATGGAAACTGAGACAAAAGAAGACTAAACAGGCTCTTACTAAATGGAGTAGAGACATGTTTAGGGATATATTCAAGCAGTTGAAAATTAGAGAGGAAATCATGAAGATGAAGGAGGACCTGTTTGAACTAAATCCTTCCACAGCTAATAGATCTTTACTTCAGCTAGCACAAGCTGAGTATAGAAAATATCTTCACTATGAAGAGGAATTCTGGAGGCAAAAAGCAAGTATTCAGTGGTGTACAGAAGGGGACAAGAACACTAGATTTTTCCACTGTTTAGTGAAGGGAAGAAGGAAGAGATTAGCATTGACAAGGTTACTCAAAGAAGATGGGGAATGGGCTGAAAATGAAGACGACATTGTTTCTGAGACCCTAGCTTTCTTTCAGAACCAGTTTGCAGATAGTGGTAATGATTCTGACTTCTCCTTACTGCAGCACATTCAGCCCCAAATAGATGCTGAAGCTAATGGCTTTCTAAATGCTATTCATGATGCTGAAGAAATAAAGAAAGTGGTGTTTGAATTGAATGTAGATAGTACTAGCGGTCTAGATGGATTCACAGGTTATTTCTATCAAACTTGTTGGGAGATTGTTGGAGAAGACCTTATAGGTGTGGTGCAAGCTATTTTTAGGGGTAATACCTTACCCAAATCCATCACCCATACTAATTTGGTTTTAATACCCAAAAAGGAGCAGATTCAAACCTGTTCAGACTTGAGACCAATTAGTTTGAGTAACTTCATTAACAAGGTGATCTCAAGAACTCTGCATAATATATTAGAAGGTATTCTGCCAAGACTGATTTCTCAAAACCAGTATGGATTTGTGAAAGGTAGGAATATCTCTGAAAATGTTCTTCTTGCACAAGAAATAATAGGTGATATTGGAAAAAGGGGAAAACCTGCTAATGTTGTGATTAAGCTGGACGTGGCAAAAGCTTATGATAGAGTTAATTGGAGGTTTCTGGTGAGAGTATTAGAGAAGATGGGCTTTGATGCTAATGTGGTGGATTTGATATGGAGACTTGTTGCAAATAATTGGTACTCTATCCTCATTAATGGTAAAGCTCATGGGTTTTTTCACTCTACCAGAGGGGTAAAACAAGGAGATCCGTTATCCCTTGCTTTATTCATTATAGTTGCTGAGGTGCCATCTAGAGCCTTGAATCATTTATTCTATAATCCTGAGTTCAAAGGCTATGGAATGCCTAAGTGGAGTGACAACCTAAATCACCTCGCTTATGCAGATGATACTATTATTTTTGCTGCAGCTGAGAAAGAGTCTTTACTTTTGATTATGGGATTATTGAAAGACTATGAATGTCAATCTGGGTAGAAGATTAACATGGATAAGAGTTTATTCTATATGTATAGCAAGGCAGCAAACAATCATACTCAAGTGGTTGAGGAAGCTACAGGTTTGACTAAAGGTGAATTCCCTTTAATTTACTTAGGATGCCCTATTGGTCATGCTAAACAGAAGAAAATTCACTTCAAGGAGCTAATTAAAAATGTTCAAAATAGGTTACAACTGTGGAAAGGAAAATTATTATCCTTTGGGGGAAAAGTAGTTCTAATCTCTCATGTTTTACAACGTATACCTGTGTATCTTCTATCTGTTATTGTCCTTCCTATATGTGTTATTAAAGAGATTCATAGAATCTTTGCAGAATTCCTATGGAGTTTTAAAGATGAAGGATGGAGAAAACATTGGGTGGCTTGGGAAGATATTTGTTTGCCAAAGGAGGAAGGTGGTCTTGGCTTCAGGTCCCTATTTGATGTTTCCAAAGCATTATGTGCTAAATTGTAGTAGAATTTTAGAACTAAGAATTCCTTGTGGTCCAACTTCTTGTGGAATAAATACTGTAAGAGGCATAGACCTCAAACTGTGGAATGGAAGGGAGGGTCACAGGTTTGGAAGAGAATGTTGCAGGCCAGGGATAGCATTGATCAAGAGATCTGGTGGGAACCTAGGTGTGGCCAGTCAAGCTTATGGTATGATAATTTGACCCAATTGGGTGCTTTGTACTATATTCTACCTATCAGTAATGGTCTTGATAACAATCCGGAAGAGATCAATCAAATTACACTAAATGGAAGATGGAATATTGATTTATTAAAGGAACTGCTTAATGAGGAAATCTGTCACAAGGTGCTAAAGGTGTTGGGTAATTATAAAGTATCAGAAGAGAGAGATTTTCCATGGTGGATGCCTAATCCTAAAGGGAAGTTCACTGTTGGCACAGCTTGGGAGATTATGAGAACCAGAAAAGAACCTTAAGAAGACATACTGAACATTTGGGAAAAAGGAATACCCTTCAAAGTCTCTTTTCTGTTGTGGAGAGTTTGGTTGCAGAGAATTCCTATTGGAGAGGTCCTTGTAAAGAATAGGATTACTGACTCAATGATCTGTTGTTGTTGTGATGATAATGCTTCAGAATCCTTCAACCATCTATTTTTCTCATGCCTTAATGCTAAATTCCTATGGCAGTGGTTTGCAGGTGCAGCAGGGCTACATGGTCCATTTGTTCAGCTAAGACAGACCATATATAAATGGTGGGAAGGGGAATGTGTCCCCATGTTAAGACCCTTGTATAAGGCAGTTCCTGCCTTCATTATATGGCAGCTTTGGTAGAGGAGAAATGTGATAAGACATGGAGGCAAGATGTCTCATTACTCTATGATAATGGAGGTCAACAAAAACTTATCTCTGATGGCTAAATACAGGTATCCTTGGCTTGTAGGCATGCCTAATTATTGGCCTCTTATAGTTCAATTTCTGGAAGCCTACACACCTCTAATCCACAACACAATTGTAAGGTGGATATGCCCTGTAGTGGGTAGCTATAAATGCAATACAGATAGATCCTCTAAAGGTAACTTGAACATCAGCACTACAGCTTTCTGTGTAAGGGATGACAGGGGTGACTTGGTTGTAGCACAAGCAAGAGGTTAGATCTATGCGCAGCCTTAGAGGCAGATGTTCAGGCTTTTAAAGAAGGGCTCCTCTATTGTTTGAATCAAAATTATACTCCCCTTATTATGGAGACAGACTCTTTGGTGATTAAGAAGATCTTGGATGGCATATGGGAAGTACCATGGGTAATCTCAGAAGAGATAAGGGCTATGAAGAGAGAGCTGGAGAATAAAGATGTTACTGTGGTGCACACCTATAGAGAAGGAAACCAACTAGCTGATTTTTTAACTAATCTAGCTTCTAATTTTGCAGGTGAGCAGCTGATTCACTTTAATAATTTCCAGGAGTTACCAATAAATGCTAAAACAATTCGAAACATGGACAAAGCAAGCATACCAAATATTAGGACAAAAAAGGTGCAGCACAACAATTTCAACAACCTTATCACACACCAAAGATCCTAACAGGAAGATAAACCATAACAGATTCAAGATTCTACAGATTGGTCAAAATTAGCACAAAGTAAGCTGAATCCGAAGAGCAATCGAAGCACCAAAAATAGCACATAAGCAATTCGGTTGAAGAACGAGTTGACCAAGAATATATACCTGGGCTAGCTAAAAAGATGAGCATTACACCCAAATCCATGTATTAAGGCAGTGGTATTAGTTCCATTTGGAACTCAACCTGCACAAGACAAAGGAAATGGGTTAATGTTCAACTTATTGATCTGATCTGTTTGAAGAACTAAATCGGAAGCCTTACTTGGGAACAACGACAACAGTACACCTTGGAGTGGAAGAAGTCTTCATTGAGGATGCATCCATGGCATTTGTGAGAGTTTTAAATGCCCAAGTGGATATCCCTCAAGCTCCTTGAAGTTACTCAGTTGCTGGGACGAAGAAGACCATCAGAAAGCTTCATCGTTTCAGAAATGGTGAAATGGCATATCTGCTGGAGCTTTAAGGAACTGATATTGTCGGATGATGTTTATGTTTTTGTATTTGTTTTTCTCATATTTTAGTGTAGAATTGGACTTGGGCCCTTTGAGCCCAATGTCAGACTTTCCTTTTTATAATAAATGGGCTATGCCCAATGTTTAATTTATTTTTAAAAAAATATGAAACAGAATGGTGAATAAATTTAGAATGTATATCTAAGCTAAATTATGATGTATAAGGACTTATCTTGTGGTCTTTGCTAATCGTTTTTATTATTCAAATCATCCATTAGATACGTTCTTAAATTTTGAAGGACTCATCAAGAAAAAATTGTACAGAATAGCAAACATTTAAACAATATTAAATGTTATAGCTACTGTTTAGGGAAATTTTAATTTGTAGTTATAGTTTCGCCCGATCTTGCTATTCGTCTGATTTGTATAAATCATGAATTTGTATAATTCGGTTCTTGACTGTAAAACTATAAAATTTTGTATATGTTTACCCTAGTTATTTGTATACGCTATGAAAAATTCATAATAAATTACCTTGTTTGTATATTTGCAAGTGAAATATACAACCGGAGTTCTAAAAAACTCCTAAATGTATAAATACAAAACTTGTATATATTTATCATATTGGTATATTCGCAAGCATAATATATAAACGAGCATAAATATACAAACGGCGGCCTCCATAACTGTCACAACTTAAAAATGGATGTAATGGTACTTGTCTATTCCCACCAAGAAAAGTCAACCTCAAACCAACGAAAACGAAAGAAATGCAGAGAGATAAAGTAAGGACAACACAAAGGTGGAAAACTTATCCATTCTAAACAACACCCAAAAATATGATTGTCATGTGTACAAGTCACTAATGTAAATACAAGATTTGAAATATAAATACAAGTCTCAAATGTCTTTTCTTCTCAAATAAAATAAAGCATAACAAAAGGAAAACAGGGTCCGCCGAGATGAAAAACAGCTACCCCTCAAGTCCTTTAACAAGCTTCGAAGTCAGGAGAAGAAAAAGATCACACGAGTGAGGACTCAGAACCTACACAAGTGTAGAAACAAGGAGTGAGTCCCCCCAACACAGTACCCAACAAGCAACCTAATAAACTAGGAAACCTAGCTAAATCTAATACTCATTTCCTCGCAACTGAACCTCCACAAACTACAACCTGCACAAAAATCAGCCAACCTAACAATTCTACTATAAACAGGTCACAAGGCTCAAAGATCATAGACCAAAAGTCACATTTCAACATATGACAACTAACAAATCAGTTACTCTCAAGTACAGAGCATTTCAACCACAAATATCAATATGTTCAACTCAAATATCAAATAAACCAATTTGACACATCATTTAGCTAAATCACGTGCATCAAATAGGTCAAATATATGCATCTAGTATATTTATCACAAAGGTCAACATTTGCCGAAACCATTTTCCTTAGGCATAATATCACTAGCCGGAATCATTTTCCTTCAAATTTCACATTAATCACTTGCTGGAACCATTTTCCTTTGACATTTATATCACCATCTGGAACAATTTCCCTTCAGCTATCACATTGGGTCACTTTCCGGAACCATTTCCCTTCGACATTTATATCACTAGCCGGAACCATTTCCCTTCGGCATTTATATCACTAGTCGGAACTAATTCCCTTCAGATTTATCACAAAATATCACTTATTGGAACCATTTCGCTTCGGCAATCATATCACTAGCTGGAACCATTTTACTTTGATTTTATCACAAAATACCACTTGGTGGAATAATTTTCCTTCAGCATTTATGTCACTAGCCGATAAAATTTCCCTTGGGCTTTCATATCAAGTATCTCATCACGGTGTTCAATAATAAATGCACACAATCATATTGCACCATAGAGAGAGACAACAATTAATATCATTCAAGTCCACTTTCATGCATTCAAGAAATTCACCAATCAATCAAGTAGGGGCCTCAACAAGGCAAATCACAAATTATCATTATCATCAAGTAGCCTTTTCATTTCCCCCCCTTTTTATTAGTTAACATCAATCAAGTGAGTAAATAACCCTTAACCTCAATCCCCATTATTCCCAACACATAGGAAATGAAGATACGTAAACAACTCAACTAAATTACAAAGTTTAACAGATCACTTGCCTTAAAGCAATCAATCAATCGCTCTGAAGCTTGAGTTTTCCCTTTCCGACAGACTCCTAAAGCCACACGATCTATAATAATCATGTATTCGCAACCACTCTTCGGAAACAACGATACCCATATCAATTATTTAGAGAAATGGGAGAGTCATCCAAAAACCAAATTTCAAAAAGGAGGTTTGAATCCGGAAATCAATATTTGAAAAATGATATTCAAGGCTTTAGAAACTCATTAGTGAAAACAATTTCAAAAAAGCAATCAGAATTATTTTAAAATCACCATTTTAGATTGAAACTCAAGTTCTTGAAAAACCTTGCAATTTTAAAAATCAAATCCCAAATTATGATGATAGAATCCATGAATAATCAAAGAAAAATAAAGTTTTAGAGTAAAAAAAGCTTACCCAAATGATTTAGCACAAGAAAATCCTTCACAAATTGCCTCCAAGGGTTTCCCAAGCTAAAAAATGGAAAATAGGCTAAAACCCCAAAATTTGCAGGCATAAACCCCTCTCTAATGTCGCAAAAGTGATCAGGGTTCACAAAAGTGTACATCTCTAAAACTCAACCTTCGTAAAAGTGAAGCCATCTCTGCATAAGTGAAGGTCGCTTTAGCGACAATCCATTCACTTAAGCGAAGGTCGCTTGAGCGACATGACCTTCACAAAAGCGAGGCCTACAAAACTAGAAAACACAACCAAGCTAAAAACATCAAATTGACTCTCAAAATTTGTTTGGAACCCTGTACACACAAAGTAAATAAGCAAATCAACTAAACTCAACATTTTGGACTCAATGGAATCGTCTATCGAAGGTCTTGTCGACTTGACATTCATGAAAACTACAAGAAACTAATTCAATATCTAAAAAGGCTAACAAAAGCTCGAGACCTGTCAAAAATCAACCAAGACCACTCCTAGGCCTAAAATCATCCCCCAAAACCAACAGTGCTCTCGGAATTCCAATCCAACCCTTCGAACGCTGAATGTTGACCAAAGTTAATCCAAAGGCTAAATTTCCACAAATTCACAACATAGGACCTCAAATCCTCAAAAAAGACTCTGAATCTGAAACTAACAACTCTTTGTAATCAGATTCCACATTTCAAGACTAATGGAATCGACAGAATCCAATTTTTGACCCTCGAAACTCCAACAGATATCGAAAACCACTATTAAGCAACTTAAGACTTTCCAAAACCAAAGAATACAAAGAGTGAACCAACTTCCAAAACTCAAATATAAAAGACTTTGGGTCGATATCGAGGGGGGTAAAATTATAATTTTCATGAAAATACCATAGACGACCAACCAAGTCATTACATTATCCACCACTAAAAACCATGTTAATCCTCAAATATAAAGCAAAATAAAGTACCTGAAGCCTCGAAGAGATGATAATATTTGTCATGTATATCTGACTATGTCTCCCAAGTCACCTCACCAATTGAACGGTGCTTCCACTACACCTTCAGTGAAGCAATATCCTTGGTCCTAAGCTTCCGGACATGCCTATCAAAAATGGCTATAGGTGTAGCATCCCGGACTTATAAAGAGCTAAGTTTAGAAAGAACTAATTTGGAAAGAGCTAAATTGAGAATTTTGGAAGTTAAGCTTAAGTTGTGAGTTTTGGGTCAACTTCAAACAACCGTAACTTTCAGTACATGATGGTTTAGGTGACCCATAAGATATAAAAGGAAAGGTAATTGAATCCTCTTTCCAACACCACCGAGTTTGCTAAATTCTGAGTTCAGATGAGGGAGATATGATAGTTTGAGTTCAGCTTGTCCAGTCAAGGTAGTTTACCTGAATTAATGAAGGGTATTTTCGTCTTTTCCTTACCCCAATGGCTTTAAACGTTTTTAGTAATATTTTGGGGGACAAAACTGATTTGGGTCAGTTTTCAAAATTCTAAAATACTTTTAGGGTTTTGAGAGGAGTTCAAGCGCTCTCCAAGATTTCTTGCGAATCGAGGATTTGTTTCGCCAAATCGAGGTATTTAAGTTTTCATACTGTTGGGTTCGGTCACTCACATGCTAATCATGAGTTTATTTTGTGAATTTCATCCATAAGATTGGGAATATTGAGTTCTTGATGAATTTTTGATAAGTTTCTTGAAGTTTGTGTTTCATTCTTTGATATGAGGTTTCAATGAAGTTCTTCTGATGAAGATCTTGTGTTTTAGTACTGTTCTTGAGTAATTTAGAGTCGATTTCATTGTAATTATGTTGGGTCTATGAATCCAAAAGACTTTGAGGAAAATCGTTTGATTATAGGGGAGTTAAGCATGAATTTGAAGCAAGAAAATTCGTCAAAACCAGACCACTTTCATTAGGTTGGGGCCTGGCGCACCGCACCACTCAGTGCGCCACAACCCACCTTCAACAGTTTAGGGTTGGCGCCCTGCACCACTCAGTGCGCCACGGTCGCCCCGGTCCCCCCGGTCCCCTACCCCTCCATCCTTCTTTCTGTGTGTTCCCTCGAAGCGTACTACTTGATATCCACAGTTAAAATATTCATTAATCCTTGAGAAATCATGCATATCCAAGTCATAATTCCTTAATTCATAATTCAAATTCAAGATAGAGTTGAGAGGAAAGTTGAGGAAGTTCTTTGAGTCAATTGAGAAGTCTTTTTGCTACAGTTTTAAACTTGTTTTATGAATTGAGTACTTGAGTATGAGGATGAGGAGAATTGAGTTTCATTTTTCAAAATGAATATATGGGAACTAATTAATTCCAAGAGTAAATGTTTTTACATTTAAAATGAGAGGAAACATTGATTTCCAAATGAGCTCATGAAGAGTTTTTTAGTATAATCTCTTTTAAGAGAACCTTTTGAGTAATATTATCAAAGTTTCAGGATGAGGAAATGTTTTTAATCATATGAGCTGAGTTAAATTATTTGGAGTAATATTGAGCACGGATATAGGGACGAGTTCAAACAACTCAAAGTCTTCATAAACCATGTAGCCAACGTAGGTCGAAAGGGTCATACTTTTTAGATGATTTCTTATTGATTTTTAAGCATAGCTTCGTGGATCCACTTAGTTGAGGATGTATTATACTGCAACAAGGTATATGACAATTCAGGCAGCGTGGGCGAGACGTTGTATCATCACATAACTCATAGTGATGGTTGTCGGTTAGAGAATCTCTCAAATAAGAGTTATTATTGTATTTTAAAATATGTTGAGTTGTTATCTATTGTTTTAAGCGCTTTGTATAAACTGCATCTTTATTGTTGTTTTTGTACTGTATTGCGTTGAGTATCCATGAGCTGAGGTTGTGTTGAGTGGAGATGAGTTGAGTATGATTCATTCTTTCCAAGTTCAAGCTTTTATGTTTGTTGACATTCAATATTGGACCTCCACAATATAAATTAATTATCGAGCTTCCTAAATTCCAAACTATTTGAAATAATTGACTTTATAAAATTCAAAATATTTTCAAGTTAGTTTATGTAATTTTGTCACTTTTGGAATTTTTAATATATATTATAATTAGTATATTTTATGAATATTCGAAAACCTTCTCAAAAAGATTTTAATTTTACTTCAGTAGCTGGTTAATTAATATTTGGTTTAGTTAATTAATATTTATATTCTTGAGTTATTAGTTTATAGTTAAATAAATTATTTTATTCTGTTAAAATTAAGAAGCTCGTTAATTAATCAACATTAATTCGTCCTATTTAAATTTTAGTCAAATTTCCTAAATTGAACTCAATTTGGCTAACTTCTTAATTCCCATTGGTCATAATTGCAATTCATGTGGCCATTTACTAATTGCAAATCTAACCCATTCTATTGCAATTTTGGCTACAATTTTTGCCCCACCCTAAACCCATCCAAAGAACAAATTCTGGGCCTTTTTCTTAATTTTTGCAGCAGCAAACTGGCACAACTTTTCATCAAACAATTATTTTCTTCAAAATAGCCCATTCTTCAATAACCCAACCCACAATAGCAATACACAGCAATACAAAAGAAATCCATATAATACAAACAACATACGCACAACCCAGCAAAACGGACCCCACCCCTGTACATTTCTCATATCTTCTTCTCCGCGAACCAAGCAGCGAGAACCCAGAAAAGCAGTCCAGAATTGCGAACCCGAAGCCCAGTGACCTCGCACGTGATTCTCCCTTGCTCTCCGTACAGGAACGTTGGAGAATCATCCAACGTGTCCGCATCTCATCGCTCCTTCGTCCTTGCTCTTCAAATCGGATGGCTCCCCTCAAAGTTCTGTTGAGGATTTGTACAAATGACAGCTCCTCAACCTTATCCTAAAAAAGAATTCGAATTTCAAATTCGGAATTCGCCCAAAAAGCTTGTTTCGTTCCCCCCTTTCCAACCCTAGAATTTCCCTATATATACCTCTCTTCTTCTTCACTGTTGGGGGTTGAAAAAAGTTGGAAAAAACTCACATCACATAAGGAGAACACCTTATAAGATGTTAGGAACAGAATAAAGAGTATATACAAAATACGCGGCCAGTTTCGAGTCTTGGTTTCGTTCCTTTAGTTGTTCATCACACTCCAGAATCCGTTGAGACTTGAAGTCGGTGGTGAAATCGCTATTAAACTCGTTTGTCTCGGTCACTGCTTCAAAAGAGGTATAATGTCTTTACCTTTGGCTTTCCTCTGTTTATTTCGGAATTAAGAGCATTATGAGTTGTTGTAAATAAAATGGTGAACTACTATTCTAAATCAATTTTTTTTTAGTTTTGATGTTGATTTAATCTGGTTCTTAAAACTAGCCAAATCTCTATCTTGTTTTGCTCGAGCTGTTGGATATCCGTTCAATTTTAATATCGAATACATTAGTTACAAGTTTGTGCTTTCTTCACTGTTCACTCATTCATAGTTTTGCTGATTTTTTATTTTTTTGTTGTTCTTGATTCACTGTCATAAGATTTTCATGTGTTAGCTTAATCTCGAAGATTTCGTCCATGTTGTTGCATAACTCGAATGATATCCATGTATATTTTGGCTCTAACTCACGATCTCGTGTCGTTGATTATTGTGTTAAGTCTGAAGGTCAGTTAGTTGTATCAAGTTTGAATCAGTGAGCTTTGGTCTTATCTTTAACACATTGTTTCCAGGTTGATTTCTCCATTTCTCAATTTGTTTTAAGCTTACTGCATTGCATTGATTTAACTTAGGCCTAATCATGTTTTCAACTACCAAATATGAATCCCTTAACTTGTTTAATTGTGATTTCTCTTAGATTTAAATGGTTATCTGATTAAATCATGCTATGTTCATATTTTGGTGCAACTGGTTTGCACTTTGAGCTGCTGTAATTTGTAGAAGTTAATCATAAATGCACAGCCCACCTATTTTTTTGTTGTTTTTTTTATTCACTGATAGCTTTCTTGAGTATCAAGCCTTTGAACAAAGTATAATCACCTCCCTATTTACATTTTTAAAGTTATTCAAGAAGTGACCCTTTGGTATTATCGATTGATTTGTTTCAATTCTTATTTATTTAGGATTATTGTGATAATCTTTAGAAGGCATGTTTTGGAGTTATGATTTTTCCTTTAGTCCTTGGCATGTGATTTATAATAACCATCATGTAGCTTCTTTTGCTAAAGAGCTTGGTCTGTACTTACTTGCTTTCATGAAGATTAATAACTCTTCTTATTCGTCCAATGATTTTTGATTTCTTAGTCTTGTTTTCGTTGCATGTGACATCCGTTATGAGTCCTCATGGACTCTTTCCATCGCCATTTGCATTGACGAGTTCTATATTCAAATCCTTTCCTTCCAAGTCGGCCAGCCAGATGGAATCAAAGAACAAGTCTCCGGAAATTGATGTGATGGGATTGTATACACTAGTATACACCTAGTGTATACGGAAATGGGCCTAAAGGCCCCATATTCAGTTTGTATTTTGCTGTTGGGCCTAAGTCCTTTTATTTTAATTATCATCTTGTTAGTTTAGGACAGGTACTAAGTTTTAGGCCTTTGGACCCAAAATCGAAATTAGGCTCAAGTACTGGCCCAGACGGACAGATAACTAGACTTGGGCCCAAACTCTCTTTCTCTTTATTTTATTTGTTTTGTATTTGCTTAATTGTTTATTAGCTAGTCGATTTTAAGGTTGTCTTAATTCAATTTCCCCAAAAGATAGTCGTTTCTAAATTTTCTAAAAAACTAAATAATCATAGCTATTTTACTACCTAAGTTACTTTGTAAAATATTATATTTAATTAAATCCCTTATACTATTTCCCTTTCCCATAAAAAGATAATTCAAGTCTTAAGTTGTTTATTTCCTAAACTTGTCAAGCATGCTTTTATTTTAAAACCAATTAGCTAAATAGTTAATTACCGGATAACCGTGTGTTAGCGGGCATTTCGGGTGCTTTCAAACCCTTCCCGAAATGCTAATATGAGCCTCGAACCCCCTTAATTATTTTTCTTTAGATTTTCTATTTTTTTTTTTATCTTTTGAAAAATCAATTTTCTGAATTTTACTACAAAATTAAGTGGCGACTCTTAAAACCAGTCTAAGTATGTTTTTTAAATAAAACGGAATGACGACTCTACTAGGGATTTGAATGGGTTCTAACCAAGATTACCTTATTTGGCTATTTGTTTAATTGCTTATTTGTTTCAATTCTTGTAAATTATAAATTGTGATATTCATGACATCTGATTTCGCCAAATGACAAATAGATTGCATTAGTAAAAAAGGCGGTTATGTGGCTTACCACGGCTGTCCTTCAGAAAAACATAAGTTGAATTCTTTGGAATTGATAAACGAATAGTTGGCTTGTGGTCATCCAACGTCGTTTATTATACTTCACCCCATAGTTTGTCCAACTCGGGTAATTAGGTCTTGTCTTTAAACCAACTCTTAGTCAACTAGCGTAGAGCCAAACCAAATCCCTTTTAGCACATTGAACTAAGACGACCCAACACCCAAGGCGTGTTGGGTCCATTAGAGAGACCACCTTGAGTCCAAAACGGCCATGGTCTAAATGGACGATCATACTTATGTGTTAAATTTGAAAGATGTATACGTTGTTTGAAAAGTCATTGCCCGTTGGAGTTGGGAGTAGATTTTAATAGTTTATCCAGTTGAATGAGGATTTTCACAAGTTACTACCCCAAAGTGATGGACATCCGGTGATGGCGAGAAGAAATCAACAACGAAGGACTTTCCATGGCGGCATAGTCTAGGAAGGTACCCCTGCGTGGGACTGATTATTCGTATCCCATTTCCCTACTATGTATCCCCATTCGGTTTACTTATAAAGTTTGTATAAATTTGGATTTTGGGGTAATGAAATCTTTCAAATGATGTATACATCTTTCAAATCGTTAGGCCTACCCTTGGCACAAAAGGGTCGCATATTTGTTTAGAACACGCAATATTTGCTTATGTGTTATAACTGCTTGTGTGAATATGTTGTTTTATTTGAAGATATTCTAGCCCACTCCTCTTCGAATTATTTTTAGAACCCTAAGCATAAATATCAAGTCACTATCAAATTGCGTCCAAATACTCTTCGAGTCTTTAGTTTCCTAACAAAATTCGAACTTCATTTTTTAAATGTTACTCTCTCATGTTAGAAAAAGATTCGTTGTCTCAAATCAAAAGAGATTCAAAGGTCGAACTACATAGGACCTGAATTCTCCCTCGTGAGATACGTAGGCAGCCTTTCAAGACTCGGTCCCCATTTTTGAGAAATTTTATCTTCTTCCAACTCTTACAAATAAATTAGAGTTTCATATCAATCGAAATAGGAAATATGACAAAGAAAGATACAATCAACTTTGTCTCGACTCAAGTTGATATTTCTGATTCACTAAGTTCAAAATCAAATAGACAAATTTCTGTCTATTTAGTCATTTCACTAAATATGTGGGCTAAGTTATCTTCAACTGGAGCAACTCTTATGTGTTTGTGGTCATATGTGTGATATTTTGTATTATTTATCATCTACATAGACTAACACGTTTATCTTTTGAGTTATTTTTATTTGTTAGGTACTTAGAACTGATATGTGTTGATAAGCTGGCTGGTCATCCTTATTTCACAAGATCTAAGGCCCCAAAATTTCTTCCTCGATCAAAGTTTGCAAAAGGAAAGACAATGATGGGTGATAACAATGATGAGATTGGCATGACTGATGTTGTCGTGACTCAACCCGCCGTCACTGGTCAAAATGAATTATGCAACAGATTGCCTAAATGAGGGTCGAAATGCAAAAAAGGCAAGATTTGCCTAATCCAGTTTTCGTTTTCAACCCTCCAGGAGATGGAAGACCTCCACTTCACTTTCCTCCACCAAGCACGGAACAGGTTCATAACCCGCCCTCTAACCCCGCTCAAAATTCCCCAATCATTGATCTAACTGCCCCAAATCCCCATCATGCCTCCGTTTCTTACCAAGAGCCACCTCCTCCTCAAGGTACCAACCCCGAAACCTTCCTTCCTCATCAAAATGCCAACCCGCAAGCTTGCCCTCCCCCTCAAAATCAAAATGTTAACAATCCCCAAACCTACCCCTATCACCAAAATCAGCATACCAACCGCCATACTTTCCCCCAAAACTACCAAGCCACTCAAAATACCCAGAATCCCTCAATTGCTCTGCCATTGCCTCAAAATACTACTTCAAATTCCAATTCCAAATGAACCATATGCCAACTGTTCCGAACTTGATCACTATGAGGAACAAGAGAGAGAGTGGAGGTCAAAGGAAAAGGCAACCAAGCTGAATATGAAAGAAGAGATCAGGAAAGCCATAAAGGAGCTGCACTATATTCCTGAAGTCGATGGGCTGAGTTATGAGGATATGTGCATCCATCCGAATCTGGATCTCCCGAAAGGGTTTAAAGTGCCAAAATTTGACACTTTCGGAGGAACAGGGAATCCCTTGGCACACCTGAGGGCATACTGTGACCAGCTCGTGGGAGTTGGAAGGAATGAAGCTTTATTAATGTAGCTTTTTAGTCGAAGTTTGAATGGAGAAGCGTTGGAATGGTTTACCTCCCATGAGACAAAGTAGTGGTCTAGCTAGAATGCACTAGCGATTTCGTCGAACGGTTCGCCTACAATGTGGAGATCGTTCCTGATCGCTATTCTCTTGAGATAATTAAGCAGAAATCCCCTAAAAGCTATCGTGAATATGCATATAGGTGGAGGAAAGAGGCCGCTCGGGTTCGACCTCATATGTCTGAGAAAGAGATCGTTGAAGTATTCATACGCATTCAAGAGTTAGAGTATTATGACAGGATAATGTTGCTCATTGGGGTAAAATTTGCTGAGATAGTCAAGGTAGGTGAGGCTATCGAAGATGGGATTAAAACTGGAAAGATTTCTCACATTGCCGCCCCCACCGAATCTTTAGGATCGTTGAAAAATAAGAGAGAGGATGTGTCTTCTATTTCCTGCGCATCTGATGGAAAAGGACACTTCAGAAAATCCTCACCTTACAGAGGTTATCCTCGAGCTCCTCAAAATTCATATCCATCTTGTTATACCCAATCAGGTTATCAAACTCCACCATCGAGTTACCAAATTTTACCTCCTAATTACCAAATTCCACCACCAAGTTACCAAATTTCACCTCTTGTTTACCAAAATCCACCTCCACATTACCAAAATACCTATCCATATTACCAACCTCCATCAGTTAATTGTTCAAATATCCAATCAAGTTACCAAACTCCACCTCCGCACTACCAAAACACCCCTCCTAGTTACCGAGCTCCACAATACCCAAATTTCCAAACGCATGCACCAACTCACCAAAATCCTCCAAACTACCGTCAAGTACCTTCACACCTAGGAAATAATTACTATCCTCCTCTCCCAAATCTTGAGAAGAAACCTTCTAGAGTCTTTACTTCTTTAGTTGAGAGCCGAACACAACTTTTTGAGAGATTGAAATCAGCTGGCCTGATACAGACCATTGATCCAAAAAATATCAATGTCAACTCCAAGCTTTATAGACCCGATCTTCATTGTGCTTACCATTCAGGAGGTGCTGGGCATATTACTGAGGATTGTATCAACTTGAAGCATAAAATTCAAGACTTGATAGATTAGAAGGTCGTCACTCTTCAGATTGCCATTCCTAATGTCAATAGTAACCCCATACCGAATCATGGAGGGGTAACTATTAATATGGTTCAAGCCGAAGAAGATTTGAATGTGAAGAAAGTTATAATCTCAGCCAACCTTCAAAAGCTTGAGAAAGTTATAGCCTCTCCAACCAAAAGAGAGAAAGCTAAATTTGTGATCATGGCACCTCATCAAGCTTTTGCTTTAGTGCCGAAGGAGGGTTAGAACAAGTAGAAGTTCGATCAAGCTTTTACAAAACCATTGCCTCACTTATATCAGTCTTTTCCAATGCAAAATGGTCTAGGGGAAGGAATCGAAAATTGGTTTGAAGAAGGTGATATTGTGCTTGAGGAGATGATCGAGACACCAGTCATACTAGACAGCGAGTCAAAGGAGAAAATGCTTAATTGGACATCCACTTTGCTCTTGATTCCTCGATCGTCTTGGTAAACATAAACATTTTTTATGTTATTTCTACAATTGGTGGTATTCCGAATGAGTCTCGAGACCCATCTTTTACTCTATTTTGCCTCAATACGTTTTAATCTCCCTCCTAATATTTGTTTTAAAAAAGGCAAAATGATTTATTATCATGGCCAAAGTTCTTATTTTCTTATTTCAAATGAAAAACTCTTTTATTGCAAAAAATTGCTTTACTTGCTTTATATTTGCAATCTAACAGTATTTGTCTATGATTTCAGTGAAAATATTTTCAAATCTGTCAGTATCATGTCATGTTACAAGCTGAATGAACAAAATGAGGTAGATGCGGAGGAATTTGAGGACTACAACGAGAAGATCATGGTATCCAAACACTTGGTTGAGAAGTTTAGACGGTCCAAAAGTCACGATAAGACGAATTCAGAAGAGATCAAAATAGTGAATCAGGAAAATGATGAACGCCTCAAAGAAATCAAAATTGGTGCCTATATGACAAAAACACTAGAAAAAGAACTCATCAGTTTGCTTGGAGAACACATCGATACATTTGTTTGATGACATCACATGGTTGAGCATGAACATTGGATCTCACAAGTTATCAATCTAGTTAAATGTCGTCAAAATATACCATGTTTAAAGACTCGATTTCTATCTTTTCCTTGTAATCGCCTTTATTTGCTTGTAATCGTATATGCTTAGAATTTATCCCTTTGTAATGAACTACGTCTGACCTGAATTCTCAAGAATGAGATACGTAGGCAGCCTATGTCAGCCTCGGTCACCCCTTTATTCCTTTTTAATATTTTCTTTTGTACTTGAACTACGTTCGACCTGAATTCTCAACAATGAGATACGTAGGCGGCCTGTGTCGGTCTCGGTCGTTTCCTTATTTAAATTTCATATTTTTGTTAATCCTCGAGAAGGGGAACTAAGTTTGACCTGATTCCTACCTCGATGGGATACGTAGGCGCTACAACGGCTCGGTCATATCTCCCGTAAGATTTATATTTTTCTTTATAATAGAAACTGGGACAGAATTTTTGAGAGGGACTCAAAAATTCTCAAGAAGGGGATTTTCCAACAAGTCAATATTGAAGTTGCATTGATAACTGTGACTGGGACAAATTTTTTAAGAAGATCTCAAAATTCCCTGATTTGTTCATCAACAGTTCAAGATGCGCCAAGACAGTTAACTGGGACAAAATTTTTTGAGGATGACCTCAAAATTTCAATAAGGTTTATCGGAAGTTTGGAACAACTTTGAGTACTTCCCAGTGAACAATTAGATAGACCTCGAGGCATCAACTTCAAAGGCGTTCACTAAGATTGATGTGACATGACACTTGGCAGTGACCTTTTCCAAATATTATATTTTGAAAATTTACTTTTTCTTAAAAACCTTCTTTCATGTTTCAAATATTTTTGCATAAAATATTTTGTCTTGTCTACCGAGAAGCAAGATATTAGAGCGATCAACTGAAGATAGTAAAACAAAGAGCAAGCGATTGAAGAAGTCAACACAAATCAGTTTGTTTTAAAGACTAACAATTTTTCTGTGGATGCAGGTCTATAAGATTGCCTCAAGTTTAGCATATTTCTCCATTCAACGAATATGGAGAAGTCAAAAGGGCGATGTGCTCCCCAGATTTAACAACTTTTCTATGGATGCAGGAAAGTCATTGGAGTTTTTCAGAAGAAAAAGAAAGAGTTTAGAATACGAGCAACAACACCTTGTTCAAATTCCTAGCGAAACCTGAGTCACAACGAAAATAAAGTGTTCAAAATAGGAACAAGCGAAAGCATCATTCTCAACAAATGCGGTAGTGTGAACTACACAGAGGGACATCGTATTTACCACCCAGATGGACATTCCTAGAGTATTATCAAATGAGATAATACCATCACCCAGAGGGACATCATCTTCATTTCATCAATGGATCAACTCCATCCTACCGACAAATCTTTATTATCATTATCCTACCAATGGATCAACATTATCCTATCAATTGATCATCAACGTTATCCTACCAATGGATCATCATTATCCTATCAATGGATCATAAACGTTATCCTACCAATGGATCATCAACGTTATCCTACCAATGAATCATCATTATCCTATCAATGGATCATAAACGTTATCCTACCAATGGATCATCAACGTTATCCTACCAATGGATCATCATTATCCTATCAATGGATCATAAACGTTATCCTACTAATATATCATCATTATCCTATCAATGGATCATCAACATTATCCTACCAATGGATCATCAACATTATCCTACCAATGGATCAACATTGTCCTACCGACGGATCTTCATCATCATTCTCCCGACGGATCTTTATTATCATCATCCTACCAATGGATTTTCATCAGTATTATCCTATCAGTGGATCATTGTTAATCATCATTTTATCGATGCAACATTATCATCCTATCGATGAAGCATCATAATCCTACAGATGGATCAACATCACTCTACCAATGGATTATCGTCATCCCATTAATGAAGTATTATCATCATCCTATTGATAGAGTAGCATCAACATCATCATCCTATCGATAGAGCAACATCATCATCATATCATTATCGCCATCCTATCAATGAAGAATCATTATCCTACCAATGGAGCATCAACATCATCATCCTATCGATGGAGCATCATCATCATCCTATCATGTAGCAAAATTATTCTACCAATGGATCGGCATTATCCTACCAATGGATTATCGTCATCTTACCCATGAAGAATCATCATCATTATTTTCATTTGCAAGAATGTCATTAAGATATCCATCAATATCTTTCATCAGTCTATATTTTATTACTTCGATATCAAATGAAGAGTACATTGAAAATTATATTACAAATACGAAATACGAGCTTTATTTGCTTTACATCAGAATGGAGGAAGCAGTCTTTGTCTAGAGCATCCAAGAGAGTGAATTCTCAAGTCAAACCACAGATGCGGATGACATCAACAAGGATGCAGCACAACGTGAAACTTTTTCTTAGCAGCGAACTGGGACATAGTCTAAAGAGGAGTGCCAAACTCTTAGGACGCGAGCAGAGAAGCGAATTCCACCACAATCAAACCACACTCCTATCAGAAGGCATGCGGGTTTTTCTTTAGGTTTATTGGTTTCAGTTTCTCATATGAAAATTTTTGGTTTCCACCGGAAACAACTTTTCAATCCGAGTGACAATGCACCAAGAGCTTTGAAAATTATGTCCGTGTAAGTTCTTAATTATGGGTGAAGTGCACTACATTCATGACTGAGAGGTTGCAGGCCTCTTTTTCATACTCGACTTATTTTGTCACTCCTCCCAACCGAAGGTTATCTTAGCATAAGAGATTTCCTTTTCAATCGATCGAGTCGAACTACAAGCAGCCTGATTCCCTAAGTGGACGGATATGTAGGCGGGCTCAATGTTGAAAACTTGGCTGTAATCTGACGTTCTCTCTTAAATCTTATTCCCAAGCATTCCTCTTTCTTCATATTTCGCTATCAGAATAGCTTTTGAATTCTTTCATAAGCGTACGTTAAATCAAGCGTATCGAACTACAAGTTGTCTGCATTCTCATATAGCCTGATATATGTAGGAAACCCATTTTCGGGTTTTGGCCATAATTCCTAAAGTCCGTACCAAAAGCTCTTTTTGAAAGATGAATATGTGGTCGGTCAAAATTGGATTTGTCAATTTCATTTGCCTCGAATTTCTTTCATCAATCCAAGTCAAACGAGGGACAATTATTGACACCCAATTTTGGACCTCCACAATATAAATTAATTATTGAGCTTCCTAAATTCCAAACTATTTGAAATAATTGACTTTATAAAATTCAAAATATTTTCAAGTTAGTTTATGTAATTTTGTCACTTTTGGAATTTTTAATATATATTATAATTAGTATATTTTATGAATATTCAAAAACCGTCTCAAAAAGATTTTAATTTTACTTCAGTAGCTGGTTAATTGGTTTAGTTAATTAATATTTATATTCTTGAGTTATTAGTTTATAGTTAAATAAATTATTTTATTCTGTTAAAATTAAGAAGCTCGTTAATTAATCAATATTAATTCATCCTATTTAAATTTTAGTCAAATTTCCTAAATTGAACTCAATTTGGCTAACTTCTTAATTCCCATTGGTCATAATAGCAATTCATATGGCCATTTACTAATTGCAAATCAAACCCATTCTATTGCAATTTTGACTACAATTTTTGCCCCACCCTAAACCCATCCAAAGACCAAATTCTGGGCCTTTTTCTTAATTTTTGCAGCAGCAAACTGGCACAACTTTTCAGCAAACAATTATTTTCTTCAAAACAACCCATTCTTCAATAACCCAACCCACAATAGCAATACACAACAATACCAAAGAAATCCATACAGTACAAACAACATATGCAAAACCCAGCAAAACGGACCCCATCCCTGTACGTTTCCCATATCTTCTTCTCCGCGAACCAAGCAGCGAGAACCCAGAAAAGCAGTCTAGAATTGCGAACCCGAAGCCCAGCGACCTCGCACGTGATTCTCCCTTTCTCTCCGTACGGGAACGTTGGAGAATCATCCAATGTGTCCGCATCTCATCGCTCCTTCGTCCTTGCTCTTCAAATCGGATGGCTCCCCTCAAAGTTCTGTTGAGGATTTGTACAAATGACAGCTCCTCAACCTCATCCTAAAAAAGAATTCAAATTTCAAATTCGGAATTCGCCCAAAAAGCTTGTTTCGTTACCCCCTTTCCAACCCTAGAATTTCCCTATATATACCTCTCTTCTTCTTCACTGTTGGGGGTTGAAAAAAGTTGGAAAAAACTCACAACACATAAGGAGAACACCTTATAAGATGTTAGGAACATAATAGAGAGTATATACAAAATACGCGGCCAGTTTCGAGTCTTGGTTTCGTTCCTTTAGTCGTTCATCACACTCCAGAATCCGTTGAGACTTGAAGTCGGTGGTGAAGTCGCTATTAAACTCGTTTGTCTTGGTCGCTGCTTCAAAAGATATATAATTTCTTTACCTTTGGCTTTCCTCTGTTTATTTCAGAATTAAGAGCATTATGAGTTGTTGTAAATAAAATGGTGAACTACTATTGTAAATCATTTTTTTTTTAGTTTTGATGTTGATTTAATCTGGTTCTTAAAACTAGCCAAATCTCTATCTTGTTTTGCTCGAGCTGTTGGATATCCGTTCAATTTTAATATCGAATACATTAGTTACAAGTTTGTGCTTTCTTCACTGTTCACTCATTCATAGTTTTGCTGATTTTTTATTTTTTTGTTGTTCTTGATTCACTGTCATAAGATTTTCATGTGTTAGCTTAATCTCGAAGATTTCGTCCATGTTGTTGCATAACTCAAATGATATCCATGTAGATTTTGGCTCTAACTCACGATCTCGTGTCCTTGATTATTGTGTTAAGTCTGAAGGTCGGTTAGTTGTATCAAGTTTGAATAAGAGAGCTTTGGTCTTATCCTTAACACATTGTTTCCAGGTTGGTTTCTCCATTTTTCAATTTGTTTTAAGCTTACTGCATTGCATTGATTTAACTTAGGCCTAATCATGTTTTCAACTACCAATTATGAATCCTTTAACTTGTTTAATTGTGATTTCTCTTAGATTTAAATGGTTATATGATTAAATCATGCTAAGTTCATATTTTGGTGCAACTGGTTTGCACTTTGAGCTACTGTAATTTGTAGAAGTTAATCATAAATGCACAACCCACCTGTTTTTTTGTTGTTTTTTTTATTCAGTGATAGCTTTCTTGAGTATCATGCCTTTGAACAAAGTATAATCACCTCCCTATTTACATTTTTAAAGTTATTCATGAAGTGACTCTTTGGTATTATCGATTGATTTGTTTCAATTCTTATTTATTTAGGATTATTGTGATAATCTTTAGTAGGCATGTTTTGGAGTTATGATTTTTCCTTTAGTCCTTGGCATGTGATTTATAATAACCATCATGTAGCTTCTTTTGTTAAAGAGCTTGGTCTGTACTTACTTGCTTTCATGAAGATTAATAACTCTTCTTATTCGTCCAATGATTTTTGATTTCTTAGTCTTGTTTTCGTTGCATGTGACATCCGCTATGAGTCTTCATGGACTCTTTCCATCAGCATTTGCATTGACGAGTTCTATATTCAAATCCTTTCCTTCCAAGTCGGCCAGCCAGATGGAATCAAAGAACAAGTCTCCGGAAATTGATGTGACGGGATTGTATACACTAGTATACACCTAGTGTATACGGAAATGGGCCTAAAGTCCCCATATTCAGTTTGTATTTTGTTGTTGGGCCTAAGTCCTTTTATTTTAATTATCATCTTGTTAGTTTAGGACAGGTACTAAGTTTTAGGCCTTTGGACCCAAAATCGGAATTAGGCTCAAGTACTGGCCCAGGCAGATAGATAACCAGATTTGGGCCCAAACTCTCTTTCTCTTTATTTTATTTATTTTGTATTTGTTTAATTGTTTATTAGCTAGTCGATTTTAAGGTTGTCTTAATTCGATTTCCCCAAAAGATAGTCGTTTCTAAAAACTAAGTATTCATATCTATTTTACTACCTAGGTTACTTTGTAAAATATTATATTTAAGTAAATCCCTTATACTATTTCCCTTTCCCATAAAAGATAATTCAAGTCTTAAGTTGTTTATTTCCTAAACTTGTCAAGCATGCTTTTATTTTAAAACAAATTAGCCAAATAGTTAATTACTGGATAACCGTGTGTTAGCGGGCATTTCGGGTGCTTTCAAACCCTTCCCGAAATGCTAATATGAGCCTCGAACCCCCTTAATTATTTTTCATTAGATTTTCTATTTTTTTTTTATCTTTTGAAAAATCAATTATCTTAATTTTACTACAAAATTAAGTGGCGACTCTTAAAACTAGTCTAAGTATGTTTTTTAAATAAAACAATGTTATGTTCAGTGTTTCCCATACATGCACGTACATTCAATGTACTGATGCCATTTGCCCTGTCGCACCCTGAAGCTACCTCCTTGACGTAACATGGGACCTAGCTAGGATCACGAGTGACCTTAAGTTAACCTTGTGTCTGGCATATCATAAGCATACTAAAATTAGCTAAGTGAAATAAGAAATATGCGGAATCTAAATTAATTGATATCGTAAAAAGAACAAGCCCAACATGTCTGACTATATAAAACATACTAGTAAGAGTTTAGTGATACCAACAACCACTTGATAACTAAATTTGAATTTACTACTATGTCTGAAAAGCCTCTAACTGAGTTGAGTTGCTGGGACATGCCCCCCAACTAACTCTAACAAAACTGAAAATTGAAAATAAAGACTAAGATGAACGCATGTCTATTGTCTTCGAAATAGGAGGACTCACCACTAAAGCTGTTGAATGCGGACCGAAAATTAATCTATGGGTGATCTGGGTGCTGAGTACCTCAACCTACATCATAGAAGGATGTAGCGCATAGTATGCGTCAGGACTTGGAATGTACTGAGCATACATGATATAAATACTAAGCTGAACAAATACATGTGAACTGAACAAAGCATAACTAAGCAAAGATATAATTTGAAACAAGATGTAGATATGTACTGAAGTATAACTGAAAGAAATGAACTAAATGCAATGACCAAGTGCTAATCATGAAGATAACATGCTGAACTGTAAACTAATATAAATGCTGAAAACCTGGTCAAATGCACTAAGAGTCTGACTGTGGGAGCTAATATTAACCGACATAAACCACGTGAGCTTAACGTAGACTCCGATATATACACCCCATAGAGAGGACCCAATATACCTTGACAGGGGGTATAAAGGCATGACTGGAGTGATCTCTAAATTTGATGCCTAATAAAAGGGGCTTATAATCCTACGGGGGCATGTAGTTCAAGGACTATGAGGGTACAGTCAATCCTAGTCTAGCTCAGTGCTAAGTCTACTCTCAACTGAATATGTATATGATTGAAATGTAATGGAATTACTGAATAACTCAAAATGCTGACATGCTAACTGAGAAAGCAACAATTATATACTTATAATGAGACATTTGAAATCTGAAGCAGAATTATCTGTTTTACTGAGCTAGCAAGTGTAATTCATGAATAAAGAGAATCTACACAAACTAGGGTTCTCAGTACTATGCATCGAATTATACTAAATTATCAAGAAACAAGTTATTTAGATCAAGAGAACCATAATCATAATAAATCTTGAATATTTAGAAACCCTAGGTCTGAACAGTTTATGAGAATTTGAAAAATTAACTGATATCCAGGGACCTAATGGGTGAAAGGAACCCACTAGTTAAATACCACATACCCGGTGACGAAATTCACGGAGAAATCCTTTGGATTTCGGGGCTAAACTTGTAGAAAATTTCCTGCTTGTTCTTGAGAAACTGACATCTCTTTCTTCTTCTTTTGCTCTAAGTTTTGGTGAATAAGGGTTTTGGGTAGGTTCTGACTAGAATATTAGGCTTAAACTAAGTAAAACAGTGTAGTTTAGGGATAAAATAATTAGGAAAAGACCCAATTACCCCTCAGCTGAATGCCGACCCACGACCTACGGACCCTGACCGACGGACTGTGGTCTGACCGACGGTCTGTCCTGTTGGTTGAGGTGGAACTGGGGCCTTGACCTATAGACCCCTAACCATGGACAGTGGTTTGATCGATGGTCCGTAGGACAGGTCGTGGTTCATGGCCTCTTGAGAATCCTGGGGTGACCAGTGCACAGACTACGCCTACGGTCCGTGGTCCCATCCACAGGCCATGCTTGGCCTCCGTGGCTAGAACCTGCTGTTTCCAAAAAATTGCTATTTTCCCTTTTCTCAAATCCGGGGTGTTACATTATCTCCCCCTTGGGAAAATTTGTCCTTGAATGAAGTCTAAACATGCTGAGTACGGAGGGAAGCAACTGCAATCCCTACCACTAGATATTAGAAACTGATATCTAACTGAACAGAGTTCCAAGAATTATGCAAATATTCTGAAATGCAAGAATAACTGAGGGAATAAGATACTGAGACTTAATTACACAATAGCAAACTGAGAGACTAGAGAGGAACTATTACCTCAAGTTGAAATGGAATCGGAAGGAAAGAGGTGAGGATACTTGGCCATCATGGCTGTTTCTTCTTCCCAAGTTGTTCCCTCTACGGACCAACTCCTCTTTAAAACCTTCACTGAAGTGACTTCCTTATTTCTCAACCTACAAACCTGATGGTCAAGATATTTCAACTAGCACATCTTCATAAGAGAGACTATCATTCACATCCATACTCTCTAGTGGTACTATCGTTGCCGGATCACCAACACACTTCTTCAACAAGGAAATGTGAAAGACTGGATGAACCGCTGCTAGTTTTACTGGCAACTCTAACACATAAGCTAGATTACCAACCCTGTCACGACCCAGACCATCGAGATTGGCACCCACACTAACCCTTCTGTGGTAGAACCATTACTACAACCCGACTAAACAATTTTTATGAAAACTAGGCATTTAAAGATACGACAACAAGTTTAAACAAATATCTAACCAAACTAATGCAGAAGTCTTAACCTTTAGAATCTGAAAGTCATTGTTTTAAAACTCTAACAATTCATAAGTCTAAGAAATAGGGATACAATCCCGAAGGCTATACATAACAATATCTAAAGAACTAGTCTAAGTCTGAAAAGAGTGGACTTAAACAAGAGAGATCCATAGACGCCTGAAAGAATTGGCTTACCTTGAATCTGGTCACGCTCAAAAGTCACCTAACTGAGGTTTGTCAGTAGCCTCCTGAAGATGCACTGTACTCAACAAAGAAAGAACAAGTGTAGTATCAGTACACAACCATAGTGTACTGGTAGGATCACACGACTATCCTAGTAAGCACAATATATATCAGAATCACAACAAGGTAAACATGACATGCACATAATATATATACACATTGGCTATCATTTTAGAGCAACATACAATCTTCCAATATTAATCATCATTAGATATGAACGTAATCATCACAAGTAGATACACAACACAATCCAATGGTCTTCTCACAGAACCCAATTCAATGGACCTCTCATGGAACCCATACCCAAATTGTTAGTGTATTAGAACGTGGTACTCGATCCCAAATAGTGTGCCGGATATGACACCCATCCCATATATGTGCCAAAACATGGCACCCGATCCAAGTTAGTATATCGGAACGTGACACCTGGTCTAATCATCATACCACAATCATAATCACAATGTACATTTTCATAATCATGCAATCAAGTGTTGATTCATGGCTTACGATGATTCATTCATACTCAGTTACATTAGGTTTGATCAATAGGATTCATTCACATACATACATGCATTTACAATGAAGCAATTACTAATATACATCAAGCAAAACATGAAATCAAACAATCACCTACCTCGAATCAAAGCTTGAATCCCCTAAGGCACTTGAATCTTCCCTTTTCGGATTCTTTCCGCTTGTTCTAGGTCTACAAACAATTAATACACATTGATCAACAATCAAAGGTTTAATTATTCGAATTATAACAAACCCAATAACCCAAGACCAAACCCATGATCCTAAGGTGTTGCAAGGGCTTTTGCCGACCATCCAATTCAGTTCAAAACCCTCCCCCAACAACATATAAACTAGATTCCACGTTCTACGGATTGAAAAATGGATTTTGGGAGTGAAAATCTTACCTTAGCATCGAAAATTGTGGGAACCTGTCAAGAAATCACCTGGGGCAGTCTCCCAGCTCTCAAGAACGAAACTTGCAGAAAATAACATTTTTGGGGTTATTTTCGACTTAAATCGCGATTGTAAGGAAACAATGGGTCAAATTAAGAGTTTCAAACTCCCATTTCATAACACACCTTGAACCCATGACACTCAGAAACTACGCGTTCACGCTACGATCGGTTTCGGGAGTTCTACTCGCTCGAATTCAATTCTGTAAAGTCATACAGGTTCCTTAACGTCTTAGCTATCCACTCATGCAATCAAATTGATTATTAGATCTCTCATTCGCTACCAGATCTTCCTAGACCTCACTGACTCCGATTTCGCCCAGATCTGGATTAGGCTAGGAATTCTCAAGTTACTTCTAAAAAGTTTTCCGGCCCAAAATTTTTCTCCATTGGCTTTTCCATAACGGCGGGAACATGTCGTTATAATTGATACTAATTTATCCATCACTCGTCCCCGAGTGAAAAACTAGGAGAAAAGGGCTAAAGCAAGAGTAGGGTAGTATCTGAATCGTCGAATAACTGGGGATACTTGTCCCGCGTACTTTTTCTGTCGACTCTGGGCTGCTAGAAGCTTAGCTTGGATACTTCTCACCTTATCCTGAGCTTCTTTCACCAAATCAACTCCCAATGGTTTTACATCTTCAGCCCCAAGCCACCCTATGAGTGATCTACACATCTTCCCATACAATGCCTCAATGAAAGCATCTCAATACTCAAGTGTAAGTCAACTTAACTAACAACAAAAGTAATTCCCAACAACCACCACAGTTGATCGTACACATGTCTGCAACATGTTATCAAGGACCTTGACACAATCATTGGGGTGAATCCTTTCACACTTAAACATGATAAAATTCCAAATCCATACTCGCTACGATTAGAAGTGAACCTGAACCAACCAACACACACTCATAATACCAAAATAATCATAGTTCTTATCAACATCTCTATCTCACCACATAAATTCCCATAAGCTTAAGTTACAAAATTTTTGATCTTTAGACATCAGATACTCATTGAGGGATATGTCCAAACATACACACCCTCTAACAACACTAACGAGATGCTAGATTTAGTAATTGTGATTGTAGATTATCCATAAGAACAATAGAATTGGACCCAATGATGCCCACATTCAACCACACATAATCGATACATGAGCTCGACGACAAGACGAATATTAAGATTATCGGACAACCATAAATACGCATGGTTGCTCTTCTATAAATTCTCATAAGCAAGGTGGTACATGTAGAACCACTGAAATACTTTAACAATTCCAAGACAACACCAAATATGTCATTTGAAATAACCAAATCTTCCCAATCGTCCCACTCAACCAAGAGAATGTCGCTGGATTGGTACCCCTAATCCACTACTAGGGATCCACCCACAAAGTGAAAACACACGCGAGCATAGTTAGTGAATCATACTCTCAACCATCATAAACACTCCGACTATTTACCTTACTATAAACCAAAATTTTTTAAATAAAAACCTTCCGTAGGTACTTAACAATCAACAATAATAAAGTTTACGACTTAACCCAAGTGTAAGTCATTTCAAATGCTCAATACCTGATACAATTGATCATTTCTCACCTTGCCAACTCATACCTTGAAAATCTATATCATCACAAATGTAGACTTACAATGAAAGTCTGATTTGTAAATTCAACCGTTTAACACAATCCCTTATCTATCAACATTAGCTTGTACCTTGAAGATGTTTATGAATTCATGGATCTTCGCTTATCATTGGTCGCATATCCATTGATCTTACAAAGTCCTTTGCTAAAAATTCAATTGTACTCATTACTAAACTCAAAATAAAGAACATATCCCTTATCATCATGCTCGAGCTAATGTCTGTACACTCCTTTCTCAAGTCTTTTTCCATAGTTTCTAACCAATCTGATGGACCGTGACACTATTACAATAGCCACAACAATATTGAATGAATTCACGCGTCTCTGAATCTAATTCTCTACCCCTCTGAAGATACCTTTTTAGCCCTTGGATATCAAATAAATATTCTTGCTCTCGCCTATCTTTAAACGATGTACTACATCTCACTATTTTTCTTCATCAAGACTTTAGTTTCTTTAAATTCGAATCGAGCGGTGTCCCACCATCTCTTAAAACTTTTCATACAACCACGTTTCTCACCAAATATTAGAAAACCACAATCTTAGATAATCGCAAGTCGTAGTTACTATATAAAATTTTCTTAACCAACAATCTTACTATATAGTTGCATCCCATCATAATCCATCACGAACTCTTATTACCATTATGCTCAGTTAGCCTCGATATCACTACGAAGTCAACTTTTTCATCAACACGACACTTAAAACTTAGGTATACTCATCAAATTCAAAGTACTAACCCAATTTTTATACGCAATTTCTTACTAAAACCTTCAATTTCCTTCTCTCAAGTATACTAAATGGAACTTTATTTATACATAAGCTTGTCATTCTGGTATCAATCTGCTCCTTTATGGCTTAAGATAAAATCACCAGTCCTTATACTACCATCTTTCTTCCTAACAAACAAGACAGGAACACCCCACAGGGAAGCACTAGGACGGATGAAACCTTTATCAAGAAGCTCCTAGATTTGAGCCTTAAGCTCTCTCAATTCTACCAGAGTCATGCGATAAGGAGGGATGGTAATGGGGCGAGTATCCGGTTCCATGTCAATGCATAAATCTATATCTCTATCCGGAGGCATGCCAGACAAATCGGTAGGAAACACTTCCTTAAATTCAGACACCACATGAATAGAGTCAATAGAGGGGGAGACTCAACCTCAACATCCCAAATATAAGCAAAATATGCCAAAAAACCCTGCTCCACCTGCTTCCTAGTCCGAGTGGAGTATATCACCTTAACTAGCTTAGGCTTGTACACCCCTTCCCACTCTAATTTTTCCGTACCAGGGATCTCTAGAGTCACAGATTTAGCATTACAATTTAACACATCATAATAGGGGGACAACCCAGTCATGCCTAAGATTATATCAAAGTCAGTCATATCCCAAAATAACCAAATCAGCCGAAGTCTGAAAACCCATAAACCAGACAGGACAATCACGATACACATGAGTGACTATGGCTGACTCTCCAACTGGGGTAGAAACATGGATGGGGGCATCAAGTACATCACAAACCACATCAAATCCCAAGGCAATTGAACTGACACATACGAATAAGTAGAACCCAGATCAATCAAAACAATAACCATCTGAGCACAAACATGAGTAGCACTTGTGACCACTGCATCAGACACCTCAAATTTGGTCTTGCCCGAAAAAGCATAAAACTGAGCCCTGTCATCTTGACGGGCAACCTCCTTGCCTGGAGGCACTGCTCTCCTACCTGCATTACCATTTCTACGGCCTCCATGGCCTTGCTGATTTCCTTCTCATATGCCTAGGTTATCCACAATTGTAACACACTGAATAACTTAACCAAGTAAGCATCGATGCTATCGTAGTAGTCGTATCATGACCCTCTTTGATATACACTCAATATAGGAAATTGCAGTAGAAATTCTAACCTTAATTGTCGCAACATAATTTTATCATTTACTAAGCAACCTATACATGATATGACAACAATACTAAATGCATTTTCGAAGTAATGGTGTTCATTATCTAGCCTTTCCTTACAAAACTTCTATAATGTTCTCACCTTGGCAAAGTCTTCTAACTTAACCCCTTCTACCTCCGTCACCAAATAAACCACTTCCTGAAAAGATTTTTGCTGAAGCAGCCACCCATAAGCTTTAATCTGCTATTCTAACCTTTATCCCTTCACAACACGACGAATTTGCTCTTTTAGACTAAAGCAAAGTGGAGTACCATATTTGGAATAAACACAAACTTTTGCCTTAAAAGCTGCAATAATTATATTAGGTTGCTTTACATTCTGGAACTCATCTCTCCTTCCTCCTATCCCTCAAAGTTCAAGGTATATACTTCCCCATACAGTAAGTTATAAAATGTTTCCAAGTCCTGAGTAGTGCATTTACTAGTAGACGCTCAACATGAGACCACCACCACAATTTGGTGTCTCCCTTGAATTATATGTCATAAACTCAATGCCCCAATCACTCTACCTTATCCATCTCATGAAGCAACTCATGACAGTCAACAAGGAAATCCTAAGAATCTTCATATTCATTACCCAAGAAAAATGAAGGTTTCAACCTTAATAACATAATAAAAAACTTCATGTTTGTCTCTAATCATTACATTCCCACAATGAGTCATGGAGCGTACCTATTTCCAAGGACACATTTCCTATTGCTAGTGTTGTTGTTTCCACCTTTACAACTAAATTACTAACCAAACGTGACATAGAGTGAAGGAATTCTGATACCAATTTGTATCACCTAGATACCAATTGGATTCAAGTCATAGCACGAAAGGAGTAGAAAGAAGTGAGTTTTTCCTAAAGTCCTATAGCCTCGCAAAGAAAAGTACTGACGTCTCTGTACCGTTTCGCAAGACTCTACTAGACTCATTCTGGTACAATGAGATCAACAAACCTAGGGCTCTGATTCCAACTTTGTCACGACTCAGACCGTCGTGATTGACACCAACACTAACCCTCCGGTGGGAGAACCATTACTACAACCCAACTAAACATTTTTTTATGAAAACTAGGCATTGAAAGATACGGCAGTAGGTTTAAATGACCAAAAGAAATACGGAGTTCTCATAAACTCCAAAGGTTTAAACAAATACCTAACCAAACTAATGCGGAAGTCTCAACCCTTAGAACCTGAAAGTCATTGTACCAACACTCTAACAATTCACAAGTCTAAGAAATAAGGATACAATCCCGAAGGCTAAACATAACAATAATTAAAGAACTAGTTTAAGTCCGAAAAGAGTGGACTTAAACAAGAGAGATCCATGGCAGCCTGAAAGACTTGGCTCACTCTTGAATCTGGTTACGCTCAAAAGTCACCTAACTGAGGTTTGTCAGTAGCCCCCTGAAGATGCCCTGTACTCAACAAAGAAAGAGCAAATGCAGTATCAGTACACAACCACAGTGTACTGGTAGGTTCACGCGGCTATCCCAGTAAGCATAACATATATCAGAATCAAAACAAGGTAAACATGACATGCACATAATATATATACACAGTGGCTATCATTTTATAGCAAAATACAATCTTCCAATATCAATCATCATTTGAAATGAACGTAATCATCACAAGTAGATACACAACACAATTCAATGGTCTTCTCACGAAACCCAATTCAATGGTCCTCTCATGGAACCCAATTCAATGGTCCTCTTAGGAACCCATACCTAAATTGTTAGTGTATTGGAACGTGGTACCCTATCCCAATTAGTGTGTCAGACGTGACACCCGATCCCATATATGCACCGGAATGTGAAACCTGATCCAAGTTAGTATGTCGAAACGTGACACCCGGTCTAATCATCATACCACAATCATAATCACAATATATATTCTCATAATCATACAATCAAGTGTTCATTCATGGCATACGATTCATACTTATTTACATTAGATTTGATCAATAGGCTTCATTCACATACATACATGCATTTACAATGAAGGAATTACTAACATACATCACACAAAACATGAAATCAAACCATCACCTACCTCGAATCCAAGCTTGAATCCCCTAAGGCACTTGAATCTTCCCTTTCCAAATTGTTTTCGCTTGTTCAAGGTCTACAAACAATTAATATACACAAGGATCAACAATCAAAGGTCTAATTATCCAGATTCTAACAAACCCAATAACCCAAGACCAAACCCATGATCCTAAGGTGTAGCTAGGGCTTTTTCCCACCATCCAATTCAGTTCAAAACCCTCCCCAACAATATATAAACTAGATTCCACATTTTGCGTATCGAAAAATGGATTTGAGGAGTAAAAATCTTACCTTTAGCATCGTAAATCGTGGGAAACTGTCAAGAAATCACTTGGGTCATCTCCCATCTCTCAAGAATGAAACTATGCAGAACATAGCATTTTTCGGGTTTATTTCTGACTTAAGTAATGACTGTCCCGCTATGGCGGTCCCCTATCCCGCCATAGAGGCCCATCCTAGGCGGGAATAATCCCACCCTAGAGGCTTGCACAAAAATAGCGAGTCAAATTAAGAGTTTCAAACTACCATTTCACAACACACCTTCAACCCATGACACTCAAAAACTACCTGTTCGCACTAACATCGGTTTCGGGAGTTCTACTCACACGAATTCAGTTCTGTAAAGTCGTACGGGTTCTTTAACGTCTTACCTATCCACTCATGCAATCAATTTCATTATTAGATCTCTTATTCGCTATCAAATCTTCCTAGACCTCACTGACTCCAATTTCACCCAAATCTGGACTAGGTTAGGAATTCTCAAGTTAGTAGCAAAAAGTATTTCGGCCCATAATTTTTCCCCATTGGCTTTTCCATAATGACGGGAACATGTCGTTACAAACCCTATTCAGGATTGTGTAAGGTCCTACATATCTAGGACCGAGCTTCCCTTTTTTTCAAAATCTCATCACACCCTTCATAAGTGAAACCTTTAGGAAAACCGAATCATCGATTTGGAACTCTAAGTCCCTTCTCCGTACATCTGCATAGGACTTTTGATGACTCAGGGCTGTCTTTAGTATATCTCTCATGAATCATAATTTTTCCAATCAAGGTTGCTTCACCTACTTCAAACCAACCAATCAGGGACCTGCATCTACGCCCATATAGTGCCTCATACGGGGCCACCTGAATACTGGGATGAAAGTTATTATTAAAGGAGAACTCTATGAGAGGTAGGTGATCATCCCAACTACCTTTGAAATCGATCATCCAAGCTCTCAACATGTCCTCTAAGGTCTGAGTGGTATGCTCTATTTGGCCATCTGTCTATAGATAAAATGCTATACTGAGATTTTCCTGAGTACCAAGGCCTTTCTGAAATGATTTCTAGAAATGAGAGGTAAACTGAGGACCTCTATCTGAGATGACAGACAAGGGAACCCCATGCAACTTGACTATCTCATTGATATAGAGTTTGGTGTAGTCCTCTATTGAATCTGTAGTCTTGACAGTTAAGAAGTGAGCAGACTTGGTGACTTTGTCTACTATCACCCAAATGGAATCATGCTATCTGCGAGTACGAGGTAAACCTGTAATGAAGTCCATGTTTATCACTTCCCTCTTCCATGTATGAATGTTAATCTCTTGAGTCATACCTCATGGTTTCTGATGTTCTAGCTCAACCTGTTGACAGTTAGGACACTTAGCCACAAAATCTGCTATGTCCCTCTTCATACTGTTCCACTAAACGACTTCCCATAGATCACGGTACATCTTAGTGGAACCTAGATGAATGGAATACTTGGAGTTATGAACTTCTGTATGGATGTGTTGTCTCAACTCACCCACCTTAGGAACACATAAGCTACCTGGTAATGAAGCATACCATCTCCCCATTAGGAGAAACCCTCAACTTTTTTCTGATGAACTGCACCTTTCAACTGAAGTAATATAGGATCACTATCTTGTTTTTCCTTAACCTCTGTTACCAATGAAGATTTTGTTATATTCCGAACTATCATACCACCATTCGGCATGTCCGTAAGACCAATTCCTAAGCAAGCAAGCCGGTGAACATCTTTTTCTAATTCTTTTCTTTCTTCCTCAACATGTGCTACACTACCCATAAACAGTCTGCTAAGAGCATCATCCAATACATTAGACTTACCATGATGGTAAAGAACATTCATGTCATAGTCCTTCAGGAATTCAAGCCATCTCTTCTGATGAAGATTCAACTCTTTCTGGGTGAACATATACTAGAGGCTCTTATGACCTTTGAATACATCAACGTGAACACCATTTATGTAATGTCTCCAAATCTTAAGTGTAAATACTACGGTTGCAAGCTCGAGGTCATGAGTCAGGTAGTTCTTCTCATGGACCTTAAGCTGTCTAAAAGCATAAGCTATGACCTTACCTCGCAGCATCAACACACAACCTAGGCTGACCCTTGATGCATCACAATAAATCACATAACTGTCTGAATAATCTGGTAGAGTCAAGACAGGAGATGTAGTCAACCTAGACTTTAGTTCTGAGAAACTTTTCTCACACTCATCTGACCACTTAAATTTGAGCTTCTTCTGAGTCAACTTGGTCAATCGGGAAGCTACGGATGAAAATCCTTCAGCAAATCTTCTGTAATAATCGGCCAAGCCTAAGAAACTTTTGATATCAATTGGAGAGGTGGGTCTGGGCCAGTGTTGTACTCCCTCAATTTTTGTGAATCCACTCGGATCCCTTCGCTGGATACCACATGGCCAAGGAAAGTGACGGACTGTAACCAGAATTCACATTTGCTGAACTTAGCGAATAACTGACAATCTTTGAGAGTTTGCAGAAAAACTCTTAGATGAGTTGCATGCTCCTCCTCACTCCGAGAATAAATGACGATATCATCAATAAGGACAATGATGAAAAATTCAAAATATTGTTTGAACACCCTGTTCATTAAGTCCATGAAAGTTGCAGGAGCATTGGTTAGTCCAAAAGACATAACTACGAATTCATAATGACCATACCGAGTTCTGAAAGCTATCTTTGGAATGTCACTACCTCTTACTGTGACCTGATGATAGCCGGAGATGAGGTCTATCATAGAAAAGAAACTAGCGCCTTGAAGTTGATCGATCAAGTCATCAATTCTTAGGATGGGATTCTTATTCTTGATGGTGTCTTTGTTCAACTGAAGATAGTCAATGCACATTTTGAGAGAGCCATCTTTCTTTTCCACGAAAAACACTAGAGGACCCCATGGAGAGACAATAGGTTTGATGAAGCCCTTATCTAGAAGGTCTTTCAACTGTTCTTTCAATTCCTTAAGCTCGCCTGGAGCCATTTTGTAAGGAGGAATCAAAATGGGCTAAGTATTTTGAAAGAGATCTATTCCGAAGTCGATTTCCCTTTTGGGAGGAACTCCAAGAAGATCTTCTGGGAACACTTCTGGAAACTCATTTACTGTTAAGACTTACTCAAGAGTTGGTGTTTCAGTGTTTGAATCCTTAACCCAAATAAGATGATAGATATACCCCTTGGAAATCATTTTTCATCTTACGGTAAGAGATGAATCGACCTATAGGCACTGAGCTACAACCCTTTAACTCTAAGACTGGCTCATTTGGAAATTGAAACCTAACAATTCTGGTTCTACAATCGACTGATCCATAATAGGAATTTAACCAATCCATGCCTAGAATGATATCGAAACCTACCATTTCTAACTCTACATGGTCTGCTGAGGTGACTTTTGAAGAAAATGTGATAGGGCACTTTCTGTATACCCGTCTAGCTATAACTGGGTCACCAATTTGAGTAGAGATTGAAACGGGTTCTGAGAGAGTTTCTGGACTAACACCGAAGTTTACTGCAATATAGGGAGTTACAAAGGACAGTGTAGCCCCAGGATCTAACAATGCATAAACATCTAAATAAAAGACTCGTAACATACCAACGACCACATCAAGAGAAACTTCCTTGTCCTGGTGAGCCTGGAGGGCATACAACATGTTCTCGCGTTGACCGCCACCTGTACCTGATGGTGCTGCTGGAGCTGTAGACTGAGCCCTATTGTTGTTACCTCCTTTGCCCCTGCCTAGTAGAAGTGCAATCCTTCAACCTATGGCCAGACTGACCACACCCAAAGAACCCCTCTCTGCCTGAAAGACACTCACACTGATAGGTCTTACCACATATTGGTTAAGTTGGGAAAGTCCAATTATTTGAAGCTCTCCCCAAAGACTTAAAGCCTGATGCCCTACCTTTCTGATCTTGTCGAAACTTGGGGATGGATCACTAGCTGATGAAGGTGATGGGTCTGTAGATTTCTACTGAAACTGTGAGCAATTTACACCACCCACTTTTGCTGTGGGTACTCATAGTTACCTGTTCTAGCCTTTTTGTTGTCCTTAGCCATTTCCGTAAGCTTATCTCCCTCAACCTATTGACCGTGAGTCATGAGTCTGTAGATATCCATATCCCCTAATAGCATAGCATTCCTGCACTCGGTCTTCACTAGATTAGATACCCCAAACAAGAACTTACTCATTTGTTCCATTTGGATCGGTAACCATGTGTGAAGCATACCTAGAGATTTTAGGGAAATTTAGTACGTACTCTTCGACCGACATTGTACCTTTCCTCAAATTCATCAACTCCTGAGCTTTAGCCTCCCTCAACTCCCTTGGGAAGAACCTATCCAAAAGAGCTCTAGTAAAACAATCCCAAGTCACAAGAGCTGCATCTGCACCCCAGTTGTCTTTCCACTAAGTGAACCAGATATGAGACACATCTTTAAGTAGATAGGATGCTAGCTCAACTCTCTCAGTTCCAGTCACTTGCATTACTCGAAGAATTTTCTTAACCTTATTAATGAAGTTCTGTGGGTCCTCACCAGCCTGCAACCCTAGGAACTCAAGCGGATTCATCCGAACAAAGTCTCAAACCTGAGCTGCAGCTGATTCACCATTCATGTTTGCAGGAACAGGGCCTACTGATTGTTATGGTTGGCCACACTCTGAGCGAAGAGCTTGATCGTATTCCAAAATTTTGCGTTCATAACCTCATGGTTCGGGACTGGAGGAACAAGAATAGCATTGCGTGTATTAGTATTATGTATGTTAGCTCTACAAGGAGGCATGATCTGAAACGCATGACAGTGAATTAGAAGGGACAAGTTTAATCATACCTCACGCACGATAAGAATAGCAAAGAAAATGTAGTTTTTCTTAAAACACTTTGTAGCCTCTCCCTCATAGATGTGGTGCGCTTCACACCCATGAAAGAGACTCTACATAGTGTGGGTTTCAGACATCCTAGGACTCTTGAACCTAATGCTTTGTGACTGATACATAGAGTTCACCTCAGGCCTAGCCTGAAAAGGGGATTTTTGACTCTTTTTTAGTTTTCTGTTAAGACATTTTTATTTGTTTTACATTTGAGGACAATTGCTTGTTTGGTTTGGCGGGGTGAGGTACATTTATACCTACCTCTTTTGGGCTGTTTAATGGATTTTATTGTTGATTTGTATTTTTGTGAATGCTGGATCTTGTTGGTATATATTTGTTTTTGATGCATTGGAGTTAATTTTGATCCATTGGTTTTAATGTTATGTTGGTTTTGCAACGTCTTGATGTTTGTTATTGTGGGGTTGTTCTCTTGGAAATTTGAGTATCAGTTGCGATCAATATCGATGACTTGAATAATGCTCTTAATAAAAAAATATGCGTGTGCGATTCCGATGAGGCAAATTTGAGTTGCATAAGTCATGTGTGAACTCTTAGCATCTCATTGTGACTGGCCGGTTGTTGAAATGTATCTTGTGATGATCACTGCACGCTAGCTAAAATTGTGAAGTCTTGTTTGATGATTGTGTGAATGCCGTGTGTGGTGAGGTTGTCTTGAAATGTGTGCTTGATAATACCTAGAACTTGCCCTATTTGTCCAATCGACTAATGTAGGTGAATGATAGAGATTATCCTAGGCACCATTTGTGGAGAGTGAACCAAAATTGCCAATATACCTCTTTGTGACCACCTTGTGAGAGTGTGAACCTTGCTTGGCACCACTTGAGCCTATTCTTTTCTTTGGATGAAACTTGAACACATTTGACCTTATTCTTTCCCACCTTAAATCTCCATGGAGCATTGGTTATTTTGAATAGCCAACTTAGGCCAAAATCCTAAGTTGGGGGTGTGGTGAAAAAGAGGAAAGTCAAGAAGTTTGAGAAATTCACCCTTTAAGGATCGTGGGTAAAAAGATGGAACCCCTCCATAGAAAAAAAAGAGAGAAAAATGAAAGAAGAAAAAAAAAGATTGAAAAAGAAAAGAATTGTTGAAAGAAAGTGTGTAGAATGAACAAAAGAAATGGGGTATCCAATGAGTCATGCTTAATAGGACATAGGGTGGATTTTGAAAATAAAAAAGAGTGAAAGAGAAGGGGAAAAGTGAAACACAGGCCATGCTTCATGAAGGTAGAAGTCACTAAGTAAAAAAGATCATACCATAACCGCCAGCCCCGTTACAAGCCTTGAAAGACCTTCATGATCTTGATTGAGCTTAATGTCATGTTGATTGGAAAACATGGGCAAGCCTATGTGGAAAAATCATGCATGTGTTTATCTTTGAGAGAGTGAGAGTTGCTTTTGATTCCGAGAAAAAATTGATGAACTTTGTGTGAGCATGGAATCATTCTTGGTATGAGGGCATTCAAATACTCTTGTTGAGCTTGAACTTTCATTTGAAGATAGCATTGTCAACTTGAATTCTATTTTTTGATGGCTAGTCACAATTTGAAACTTTTAGTGCACAATTGAACATTGCATGGGTAGATTAAACCTCATGTGCATGCGTGTTGAGTCTTGAGTAGCAGTGTTTGTAGACTTCTCTGTTGAACTGATTGATTTTGTACTTTACTTGAGGATAAGCAAAAGTTTAAGTTGGGGTTCTTGATGTGTCGGGGTTTTGGACTCACTTGGGGCTTAATATTCATAGTTTTATTGTCTTCAATGCCTAATTTATGCTCTAAACTGATGTTAAAGTGTTGATTTGAAGCAATGAAGAAAAAAGAACAAGGAAAGGACATTACCAAGCAAAAAGGAGCGGAAAAGCTGAAGAAGTGGAAGAAGAGCAAAACTGATGATTGCCAAGACCACTAGGTGAACTGCCGAGTGGTCCTTCAGCTCGCCAAATGTACTAGAAGGCCAGCCTTGGGAAAAATCCAACTCGGCGAAGCGCCGAACGTATCGGCGAAGGAGATCCTGATCGCCTAAAATTACAGAAGGTGAATGGTGAAGAGTCATTTCAAGAAGGCGTGGAAGCAGACACTTGGCGCATCGCCCACCTGGTCGCTGATGGACGACTTACTCCGCCGATTTGCCCAAAAGCTGAAATTCTGGAAGAGTATAAATGCGATTTTCAAAAGATGAAAAAGGAGTTTTTAGTTTTAGTTTATTTGAGAGCTTCCAGTTCCGAAAGTTCCTACACATTCTAACTCTAGGTTTTTGATTCAAACACTTTTCTTTGTAGTTTTTTAGTAGAATTTTGAATGGAGTTTTGATTTTAAGTTGATTCCAATCATTGTGAATACTTGAAAATTGTTACCCACCTGATGGAGAACACAGTTGGTAATATTTTATTGCATTACATAATGTGTGGCTAAAACCCCAATTCTTGGGGTGGTAAAATTCTGTGATTAAATATTCTAATTAGCTTATGGGTGCTAGTATTTACTGATTTCAATATTGATTTGAAGTGGGTTTGATTGATTGTTGTGTTTTAATTCATGAATTGTAGTTGCAAATGAAGTTCTAGTTTACCATTCTATGTTTGATTGATAAAGAAGTTTTAGAATTAAAACTACCAATTGATGATTGTAGTAATTGGGTTATTGTCGATTCAACTAGAGAAAGTGAATCTAAACTCGATTCTACCAATCTAGCTTGAGAGAGAAGATTAATTAAGGTTTTCAGCTGATCATAGTGTTATGGTTGTCGAGGTTCGAGTAAACTTGCTTGAATCGTGGTAGTTGATTGAGAGATGACTATTACATCTAAAGCCTACACTACTCACTAAGCTTTAATGTCTTTTAGTAGATATTAATCACCCATATGGCGAAATTAGTATTTAATCGATGGCATCTGCAATGATCCCTTTCTAGTTGATTACTACCCTATTTTCGTAGTGGTTAATTGCTCACTCTAAACCCCCTATCTGACACTTGTTGTCAACCCCTGAAATTTACTTTTAAGTATTCCGACAATGTTTACTTCTACAAACGACTAGAACACGCTTTTTATTTGATAATTGAATTCTCTTCCGTATAACTCCCTGTGGGATCGAACCCAACTCTTCATTGGGTTTATACTTGATTGCGACTACCTACACTTAGAATTGGATGAAGTGTAGTATAGTGTTATCACTCTCCTGAAGGGTTGTGACTTTGCCGAAGGGTTGTGACCTTTATAAAAGGTTGTGTCTTTTCCATAGGATTGTGACTATTTGAAATATTATGTCTTTTCCAAAGGGTTTGTGACGTTTTTGAAAAGTTGTCCTTTTTCCAATAAGTTGTTACCATTACCCTTTCTTGTCTATAATAGAGAGACTTCGTCTCATTTTTTCGGCATCGAATTCTTCCCTTCTTTTGCGTACATTTCTTACAAAATAAAATCGATCGTGTCTATGTGTGATTTGTCGTTGTCTTTTTGAGTTCGTTGAAGTTAATCGAAGTTTGAGGTACCACTACATTTAATGTTTAATTTGTTTTATCTTGGGAGGAATTAATCTACAACCTCAGGTACTTGAGGGGATTAAATTTCTTTTGAAAACACAGTGGGTTCTATGGACTCGGACATTTCTTTTCTTTTTCATTTCATCTATTATATTTTTTGTTTGCTTATCTCAATACAGGAAATAACAAGCTTAAGAAATTTAATTATTGTTGGTATTTTCTGTGTTTTTTTTTTTTGGAGGAATAAAAAAGAAGAGAAAGAGAATTATTTTATCATATGATAAAAGAGATTTGAGGTGAATTAGTACTACTTTAATTTGTTCGAGTATATTTTTGTAGTAAGTTTTCCTTGGATGGGTAAGATTATTTCTATTTTCTTCCCAAGTGCATTCAAGAATTGCGCCGGTTCAGTTTTCTTATCAGTGAGAAAAGTTATTTTTTACATCAAGGCTAAGATGTGCACTTAAATTATTTTTTCTATAATCTTGGTTTTATATAACTATGAAAAGAAGTAAATGAACGGATGTTGTCTTCTAACAATATTTGAACATGAGTTTAGTTTGTCGTTGAAATTCAATGTCTTCTAAGTAAAATTGGAATATGATGGAAACTGGGAAAGAAAGAAAAAATTAGCAAGAAAAGTAACTTGCATGGAATCATTGTTGACAGATAGAATATGATTCAATGGGATATTTTTTTTTCCCTCTTTTTATTGGTTAAAACAATCAAGTGGAGAAAATAACCCTTCACCACATTCTCGATTACTCACAAACACATAGGCAATGAAGAGAAGTAAACAATTCAACTAAATTACAAAGTTTAAGAGATCACATGCCTTAAAGTGATCAATCAATCAATCAAAATCTTGAGTATTCCCTTTCTAACTCACTTCCAAATCCACGCAATCTGTAATAATCAAGTATTCATAATCACTCTTCAGAAACAACAATACCCACATCAATTATTTAGAGAAATGGATCAATCACTCCAAAACCCAATTTCAAAAAGGATATTTTAATTCGGAAATCAATACTTGAAAATGATATTTAAGGCTTTAGGAACTTAGTAGTAAAAATAATTTCGAAAAAGGAATCAGAATCACATCAAAATAATCAATTTGATTGAAACTCAAGTTCTTGCAAAACCTTGCAACTTTCCAAATCAAATTCCAAATTATAATGACCGAATCCATAACTAATCAAAGGGAAATGAAGTTTCATAGTCATAATGTCACGACCCGAGCCCACACCCTAGACGCGACTGGCACTCAAGAACCATTTCTAATCCCTAAGCGAACCCTTTGCCTGGCTACATGACTTACATGACACTAACAATACGAGAAAGCTTTAAAATAGGTGAACACTAATGCATTCAAGAAAGTCTTTAATTAATATCTTGCAAATATTTAACATGTGTCATAAATAAAATAAAACATCCTGAGAAAATAATGGGAGCATTTAATTCTATCTGTCTATGAAGCCTCTAACAATGTGAGATAGATACAAGGACAAGACCCACGACACCTCCAATACTACTAAGCTGAATGAAAATAAAGCAAGGAGGCCTCACCAAATACTGTCTGCGAGTGAATAGTGATCTCAGTGAAATGTACTTGTAAGTGATAAGGCTAGAATAGTTAATTAATTGGCTTGAATGACTGAAAGCAACATAACTGGATCAATACATGAATTTGAAGTGAAAACCATTTACGCTTTAGAATAAGATATACAATGAAAGAAACATGCAAAAATATACTTTACTTTGTGGGGAAGTTCTCTAACCGACAACCATTACTATGAGCCTAGAAATGATACAACGTTTCACACACGTTGCAAGGGCCATCCCATACTTTGTCGGGGTATAGGATGATATAATGACTATGGATTCATCTAATAGTCCTTCTCAAAGGCAGTGATGAGTCTCATGAAGATTCAATGCTATCCTATCCTGCGCGGGCTACGCAGTTTTATGGGACTTCCGAGTTATAAAAAACTCTAACTCATTTCAGTTCTCGATACTACTCCCAAAATAATCGATATAACTTTATGCTCAATTCACCCATTACAAAGAAGGGAATTTTTACTCCATTGAAGTACTTTTAAACCATGAGATGTGTTTGCATTCTTAAAAACATGAAAATAACCTTTATACTTTTCCTCTAAACTCAGTTTAAAACACAGTGATTGGCTTTCAAAGAGTCTCAATACTTATAACTCAAAATACGGTTCATGCTAAAATATAGAAACTCATGAATACAATTATTTTCATTCTCATACTTACTTCCTCAAGATTTAATTCAAAACACTAGTCAATTGCGAAAGAATTCTCAAAAATTACTCAAAAGGACCTCTTGAACTTTCCTCTTAACTTTACTTTTATTTGAAATGTAAATTAAGAGATGTGATAGGATATGTAGGATCTCTCAAGGATCAATGAAGACTTTAAGATTTAATATCAATAAGAGATCGAAGACGCGATTTGAAAAAACACATACGGGATGAAGAATAGAGAAGGAAAGATCCTGATGACCCTGGCGTAGCAATGGCACGTAGCGCAAGCCCCAACAGTGTTGGGGCTGCTTTGGGGCGCACTACAGCTGCAAGGCGCCAACCCTCCTGGTGCCTTGGTGGCGCACTGCCCCACCCCAAACCCAAAAATCTGATATTTTCTTGCTCAAATTTGGCTCCTAACTCATCTAGAATCCCTTGGATTTTTCCAAACACTCTTTGATTCACAAACCCAACACGAATTCATTGAAATTCTACACAAATCTATCAAGAAACATCACTCATTCTCAAGACCCTCACCTCAAGAACTCAAAACCTCCATTGTTAAAGAATGACGCTAAAACTCAAGAACTTACTAAAGAATCTCATTAAAACAATTTCATGGACTAATTGGTGAAAAAATTACATGTTCAGGTTGAAGAAGAACAAGTCCATCACTATGGGAAGCCTCACATACCTGGAAAAAACGATGCTCTTGACGAAATCCAAGGAATCATAAAGAATGCTTCAAAACCCTCTTTTCACTTCTTGAAACCTCGCTCTAAAATCCCTAAGTGTTTAGGAACGTGCCATCTGATTTGGACTCTCATAAAACCCTTAATTGGGGAGACCAAAACATAGCTAAGCCTAGTGGGAAAAGGAAAAGACCAAATTACCCTTTCTTAAAATGGATGAAAAGCTTTAACTACAGAGGCTTCACTCAAACGGGCATAACTTGTTAGTCTGAGCTCAAATTTAGCAAAATTGGCGGTGTTGGAAAGAAGAATCAAAGACCTTCAATTTGATAGATCATGGGCCCTCTAATTATCTATGTGCTTAAAGATATGGTCGTTTGAAGTTGACCCAAAACTAAAAATTGATGGGTGACTTGAACAAATTTCTCTTTAGTTCTTTTTGAAATCCCAGGTGTTACATCTATTGATCTCAACACCTAAGAAAATTTAGAATCACTCAGTAAAATCTTATTCACAAACGAAAAATGGTTCGAGCCTAAACTTAGAAATTTCTGGGGTGTTACACATAAAAGCTTACTCAAATGATAAAGCACAAGAAAATCCTTCACAAATCGCGTCCAAGGGTTTTCCAAGCTCAAAAATAAAAAAAATGGGGCTAAAACCCCCAAAATTTGCAGGCATAAACCCCTTTCTAAAGTCGCAAAAGTGAACCCTGCTATAACTCGGCCTTGGCAAAAGCGAAGCCCGTTTCTTTTAAGCGAATGTTGCTTTAGCGATAGGTCCTTCGCTTAAGATAAGTCACTTAAGCGACATGATTTTCATAGAAGCGAGGCCTGCATCACAAAGAAAACACAACCAAGCTCAAAACATCAAATAGACCCTTGGTGTTAGGAACCCCGTACGCACAAACAAAATATGCAAATCAACTATACTCATCGTTCTAAACTCAATGAAATAGTCAAAATACGAATATGAGGTCTCCGCGACCTGACATTTGTAGAAACCACAAGAAACTAACTCTATGCCTAAAATGTATAACAGAAGTTCAGGTTTTTACAAAAAATCGACCAAGACTACTCCTAGGCCTAAAACCATCCCCGAAAATCAACGAGACTCTAGGAATTACGATCCGAGCATCCAAATCACAAATGGTGACCGAAGTCAACACAAAGGCCAAATTTCCACAAATTCACAACTTAGTACCTCAAATATTCAAAAAGACTCTAAATCTGAAACCGACATCTTTGAGAAATTCCATTTTGACCCTCGAAACTCCAACAGATAGTGAATATCACTTTTAAGCAATGTAAGTGTCCCCAAAACCAAAACTTACCAAATTCTCAACTCTTTACTCAAAGTTTGGAACCAACTTCCTAAACTCATACATAAAAGGGTCGGGGTTGATATACGGAGGGGAAAATGGTAATTTTGACAAAAATACCACAAATGACCAATCGGTCATTACAGTAGCAAAAAAAGTTGCGCTATTATCGAAACTATAGTTATGGAGCCTTATTATGACTATTATTTCTGCTATTTCTAAAATTTTCTCTTTAGGTATGCTTAGACACATTGATGTTTTAGTAACTATATCAAGTTAATAATTTTAGTTTAATTTAAATTATTGTTCATTTTTATAATCTTAAGATGACATGACCTTCTCGATGGGGCTATACTATTTGTCATACTTCATAATGTTATGTTTTTGGTAGTAAAACAACAGTTAGAACAACAAATTCCTTTTAACTTGCTCTATACTTTTGTGAGATGAAAGCACCACCAAAAATGTCCTATTGTTACAAAATTTAGTCCAAATAATTAACCGAAAATGTGATTTGTTCTTTCACATCTGTAACATGATATATTACTCAGATACATTTTTTAAATTATATAACGCTCAAGTATGAATTTGGGAAAGACAACCCTTCGTGAGCGTGGCCAAAGGCCCACGAAGGCACAACGAGTCAACCCTCCACGAAAGTAGAGGTTTGGGGACCTGGTCTCAACAAATGTAAAGGGATGAACTGTGCAACACTACATCAGCAACTTCAGAAGACCACCAAATTCTCCATTAAGGGTTTGAAATTCGTTCGGAACCCCTTCAACTCAAGCAATCTATGCTACCCAATTAGGAACATCATTCCAGACTCAATGGATTAACGAAACAACAACCATAGGTTGTCTCGTTAAAATATTGACCAAAGTCTATACTTTCAAAGAAATGCAAAACAAAACGCTCAACGCCATAAACTCATCTCGATAGCCTTAAACCGAATCAAAGGTCATCTTAGACCAAGATTGGCATTCCCGAGCTAACCACGCTAATGCGATTCAATTCTGAATGTGTTTACCAAGAAAGTTGACAAAGGTCAAACTTTGGAAAAAACTCAAAAGCTAAAACGCCTAATTGAATAAACTCAAAACCAAAGCCTCAAAACTTGAACCGATCATCACATTTGTCCAGAAAGTCCCTTTTAGAGATGATTGTATTTCGATTAGACATCAAAATCTCCGGTTGTTGACTAAAATAAACTCTTTCAAACCTTAAGCCTCAAAATGGAAAAAACCACTCAAAATTCAACCAACCATCTTAGGAAACATGCCACCCATCCCACCACCGCACAAAAGCTATATGGAAGCTATGAAAAGGGGCAAAATAGTAAAAGTATTCAGAAATAATGAAATGACCCCGAGGGTCATTACAGACAAGTAGTTTCAAGGAACTAGTAAGGATTTTGATGGTTTGAATACAATTTATTCACACTTTATCATGGGTATTTTTATCTTTTGATGAACAGTTTTTCTCTTAAACAAATCTTAGGCTGAATAAATTTGGATTAATCAAGTCCTCAATACAAATATCGAACAATTAAAATAAAATAAGAGTGATTGGAAGAAAAGTTTACCTTTTTAGGAATAGATTTTATAAAATTATATGCAAATATTTTAAGGCCTTTCATCCATGAAAGGAACAAAAAAAGGGGGAGAGGTCCGCCAAGTACTAGCATTGTTATTTTGAATGATTTATTTATCTGTAACACCTTAGAACCTAACTTACACGCATAAATAGAAAAAGGGTTGAACCAACAACATTTAGAGGACCATGAGCCCCTCCACGAGCCATGGGTCCCTACACGGGTCATAAGGTGGATCGTGGAAGTGAGGCAGAGCCACTAGGGCTCAAGTGTTGAACCACTAAGCCCTCCATGGGCTGTGGTCTCACTGACGAGCCGTGGTTTGTCTCGTTGTCTTGACCCAGAAGACACCAATCCTAAGTTAAAAACCACGATGACCTTCACATCCCGTGGTCCTACACACGGTCCGTGAAGTGGACCGTAGATGGAGGCACTGAGAAACAAATGCTATGGCCAAGAACCACGACTCACTTGACGGGCCGTGGTCCCATTAATGGTCCGTCAGTGGCCTCGCTGGTGGCCTTCGCCAGTTTTTAAGTCAGGATCATTTTGGTCTTTTTGCTATGCATTGGGCATTTAAACTACATTGTTTAATACCTAAACTACATCGCTTTACTTAGTATTAACCTAATAATCTAGTTAGAACCTACTCTAAACCTTTATTCTCCAAAAATCACCCGAATTAGAGCAAAAAGAAGTGGAAAGTTGACCAGCCCTCTCATGAACAAGCAGGAGGTTTTCTTCAAGTTCAGCCCCAAAATCCAAAGGATTTCTCCGTAGTTTTTGTCACAAGGTATTTTGGGATTTCACTAGTGGGTTCCTTTCACCTATTATGTCCCTAGAATTAGTTAGTTCTTCCGATTCTCATAAACTTTTTAGACCTAGGGTTTCTAGATTTTCAAGATTTATTGTGATTATGGTTTCTTTGATCTAAATAAGTTGTTTTCTTGATAATTTAGTATAATTCAAAGCATAGTACTCTGAACCCTCATTTGTGTAAATTCTCTTTGTTGATAAATTACACATGCTAGGTCAGATCAATAGATAATCATGCTTCAAATTTTGAATGTCACATTATCAGTAATGAACGTTGCATTCTCATTCAGCATGTCAATATTTTGAGCTATTGGGTATTTTAGTTACATTTCAGTCATATACATAATCAGTTAGGAGTAGACTTAGCATCAAGTTGGAATAGGGTTTAGCATACTGTCACGACCCGGGAGCACCCCCTAGTCGTAACCGGCGTACTCGACCTCGAAGAGGTCTAATACAAGCCTCTTAGCATTCATTCATCGCATAG
>JAJOOR010008708.1:0-17548 GCA_036250505.1 Solanum acaule | reverse complement strand
AGATAAATAATAAAATGAGAATAAAATTTGGTATCTATGTGACAAAAAATATTTGTCGCAAAATTATATGTTAAATAGAGACAATAATATAATCATTGCTAATTATTTGAATTATTAGTGATAAAAAATAAAGTCACAATTAAATGTAAAATTTGTAGTTAAATTTTACAATAATTAAGCACAAATTGTAATTCGTCGCTATTGAATTATCATAGTTTTAGTGAGCAAAATTTTTCGTACCCAAATGTAGATTATTTTAGGACAAAAAATGATTTGTCATAAATTGGGTACATCATTTAGTGACAAAATAATGTGTCATTGATAGCTTTATATTTGTAGCTAATAGTACTCAATAAATGGCGCCAACTTATTTTTTGATGGAAAATTTTAGTAGACAAAATTTTGCTACGAAAGTTTATGTTTCATCACTTAAAGTATTGGCCATAGATCTTTAGCAACGTAATATGATTTTCGTCATTAAAGATGAACAATTAGTGACGAATTTCATGTTGTAGTTAGTAATTTCGTAGCTAAATATCATATTTGTTGTAGTGCGTATTCTCGCAAAATATTCTCTAGATATAAAATAGTGGGTTTTTTGTACAAAATATAGATTTGTGAGTCAATTTTTGTATTTGAAAATATGAAATCATGATATGTAATTTTCAAATCAAGCGTTTTGAATAATTTGAGTCATCTAATGATTTCAAATGATGATATGAAACTTCCAAATCAAGCGTTTTAAAGAATTTACGATTTCATCTCATGACTTTAAATCATATGTTTAAATGCTGATTTCATCTCATAATTTCAAATCACAAGATGAAATCACATGTCCAAAGGTGTTTGTTTGATCGGAGAGATAAAGGGCACTAGTACGAGCTATGTGTAGTCATCAGGAGCTAAAAGGCGAGACATATGTCACAAACATAAGAGTTCATTAATTGATTAGATCAAAGGTCGTGATTAAAGCTAGAGATAGTATGCACATGTTCTGAAAGCACTCATATAAATTAGCGTATTCAGGATTTCGAGATGATGGGTGCACTATTATGCAAATGTGAATCTAATCGGTTTGACATTTAGCAATTTGTATCATTGAAAACAGTTAAAAATTTTAAAATTATAGGTCCAAAATTAAAATGCTTAATTAATTAAAACGCCAAAAGTGTTATCAATAACCACTTAGAGAGGTGTTTGTCAATTTTAGAAAGAAAACTAATACAAGATAGATATAAAATTTAGATTTCTAATCTTACTAAGAGGTGCACTCAATTATCATCGCACTATATAATACTTCAATTGTGAGTTCACACATCAATATTTAACAAAAAATTTAAAAATATAATGCCACTTATATGATTGGCCTGATCTAGAGGAACTTAGAATGCTAATTCCTAGGTATTGCAATATCTAAGGTGAATGTAAAATAGGTTGATTTGAGACATAAACATATCCTTATAAGGCTCGATCAACATGAGGATTTTATTAATTTGATGTCTATAAACATATACTAGGATCTGATGAGTAACTATATCATGTAATTTCTCCAATGGAACTGATTGTGCCCAATTTGTAGACCAACATGTTCTATTCCTGTTGATCCCTTAGTGTCACGACCTAAACTACCCCTAGACATGATATGATGAATAAAATTCGAAAAGACCCTAAATAAGCCACTTGACATAGGCATGACACCAAGATCTCAACATAATAGAAATAAACAGATAGAGCGGATTATAAGTCATAATACTTCAAATCAACATGATACCAAAATCAAAGTACAAAGACTGCAAATGCAGAATTATACTAAGCTGACAACAAGCCTCTATATCATAGGTGTGAGAACAAGCCCTAGCTCACGAAATAAGTATGAAAACTGAAAAGACTTAAATAGATAAGAAACTAATAATGTATGATCATGTCCTCGAACCATGAGGACTCACCACAAGCTAAGCAAATGATGATCAATCCACTAGCCACGGCCTGATGGAGGAACATCAGATCCTATTATTAAACAATATATACACAAGAGATATATGCATAAGTACTTTGAATGTACTAAATATGAGGAACATGCATAAACATAAATATGAAACATGCTAAGTCTTGAATACATGATAATGCACGGCCAAGTAAAACATATCAAACCTTGATAAGCTAAAATCATAAATCATGAGACAAGGTAAATGCAACATTTGAAAATCATAACATCAGCTTAAATCACCATCTTTGGCAAATCATAAACTCTTTTGAGAAAACCATAATTATTTTTCATGGGATGTCTACCATTAATCGATATAGACTATGTGAGAAATAACATGGAATCTGGTATCTTTCCCCTACCGAAAATATCACAACCCAAAGTACACCCTAAACGTGACATAGTGTATAAGACCCCGGAAGGCCCTGCACAAGCCACTTGATATGCATATACACAATATAATAGATAAAAGCAAGGAATCTCATCAATGAATAGAAGATTTTTGACATTTAAGAGCGGAAACCTCATAGTCATGACAAGCCATCTAGTACATCAAGGGAAGTGGTCGTGACGTAATCCGTACCCCACATACAACATCCGAAACATAAAGACATATGAAACTAATAAAGACGACATGGTCCTTAGAGTATGATGACTCACCGCGTCTTCAAATCCTTAAGCTATCACCAACTAGCCACGAGTGGAGGGAGAGGAAGCGTCACACTCTATATTAGTGAAACAATGTAGGCAGAAGTATGTATTAGTACATGGGATGTACTAAGTATGAAGGATATGCATAAAAACATGAATCATGCTAATAAGGGGACATAATTGAAAGCATGAAATGCAAGACCAAGCTAATCATCGTAAAAGCCTTTAAAGAAACATCATAAAACTTGAACATGGTCAATGCATTTTAAATCATAAGGAAAGCTTCATAAAATATTTAAAAGTAACTTAGTTCGTTTTGTAGGATATTTACTATTAACTGACATAGACCACATGAGCTATAACATGGAATCCAGTGTCTTGCTCCCACACCAAAAAGAGATGTCCTCACTTGTCAAGGCAAGGACATTAACTTCTAGCTTAGGTGAATCGGCTAGCTATGTAACTTAAGACAAACCTACATGGGCACGTAGTTAGGGACAATGAGATTGCTATTGGAGACCCTGCCTTTAATAACTAGAGAGCCTCCATCTCAATATCCTGTCGGGGCTAAGTAAAATCCCAACGGATTTAGTCATAAATATAAGCATATTATCATACATGGAAGAGCATAATTAAGTTACTAATCCAAGCTTAAACATCATATAATAGCTCCTTAAATCTTGAATCATGGATGTGAGAAAAAACATTTCACCAAACCATGATCCCTTAATGTGAGAAAATCTTTCACAATTTAGTTGATGCTAATATTAAAGCAACCTAGATTATAAGACATGCAATTTCATAAATCATGCATGTTTTTCGTTAAAACGTCGCCTCATAGCTTCATAACTTTTTCATAAATTCATACCCTTCTATAGTTGATAGTCAAAATCATGTATCATGCATGAGTTCATATGAAATTTATTGGAAAACATGTAATTAAGTCGATACTATCATGATATCATCAAAATCAAACAATTGAATCCATACAAATAGAACCCATGAGGAACTGAATGAAAACCTAACCGATTTAGGGAAATTAAATTGGAGAAATTCTTGGGATTCAATGGGTGAATGGAACCCATTTATAAACTCCCTACATACCTTGATCTTGAAGCCCAAAATAATAGTGAAAAAAGAGACTTGATTTGGGAACCCTAGCTTTTTCTACCTTGATCTTGAGAGAGGACTTGAGAGGATTTTGGGAATTTTTAGGGAAATGAAAGGGAATGGGTAGATTATATGAGTAAATTTAGGTATAGAGTATCTTTTATAGGTTAAAGCGATGTATTATAGGTATTAGGTGCATAGGAAAATACCCAAATACCTCTTTAAAATAACTGTCAGGCAGACCTATGGTCCGTAGAACTTTCGAAGGACCGTAATGGTCAACCATAGACCAAGTACTAAAACCTTAAAATTCATGCAACTTCGACGAGACCATTCTACGGTCTGTAGACCCAAACTCTAGAAACTCAACTTTTACACTAAAATTTTACCAAGTATGAATTTCTTCTACGAAATCCATCTACGGTCCGTAGAACATCCCACGACTCGACATGGCCAATGGTAGATCAAATTACTAGGACTTGAAATTTCCCAGACCTTAACCCACTTCCTACGGATGCACTCTACTGTCCATAGAACTATCTGCAACCTATAAAATGGATCCGTAGAACACAACAACTAATGGCTAAAAAGTGAAATCTTTCCTTTTCATGATTCCGAGGTTTTACAGAAAACATATTGTCTTACTTGCCAAGGTAAGTACCATGTTCTTAAGATTAGGTGGATCCACTATCTATGTCCAATTGAGACAAAATTCTACGGGGGCACGTAGTTATGAGATAAGGAAATTTCTACTAGAGATCCGACCTCTACTAATGAGACAACTTCTATCCCAAAGTCCTCTCAGGGCTAAGAAAACTCCCAATGGAAATAAGAATAATCATATCATAATCATAATACTTGAAAAGTAAGAATCTTATAATACAAATCCAATCATAAACTTCATATCATAGAATAGCTCATTTCAAATTCATGATTCCATAAACATATTCATAGAGATACTTATCTTGAAGCATCTAAATCATGATAATCTTGTATGATGAGAATACTTCAATTTGAAGGAACCTTTTTTCATTAAACATATCGATACTTTGTCCAAAAGTATACTTGCTTCATACTTTCCTCAATTTCATGATGCATGCATAGTCTCAAATCATAGTTCATAATCATAAAGTAGTCATATAACATGAATTCATATGAAAATCATTGAAAATATATAATTTAAATCAAATCATGCATTATAAAATCATATAGAGTGAATTTAGTCATAAACAATTGAACCCATGAGAATTCATGCAAAACCCAAAAATTTAGGTGAAACTTTAAAAGAGAAATTGGGATTTCTTAGGACCCAATGGATGAATAGGGATTCAATGATAAACTTCCCACATACCTTGATGAATCTAAGCCTTGGAATTGGAGAAGGGATCTTGAAGCTTAAAAAACCCTAAAATTTTCCTTAAGATCCTTGGAGAGAATTTGGAGAAGAAGGGCTTTAGGGATTTCGGGGTTTTTGAGGGAATGAGAGGAAGTGGAAGAATTTTAAGAGTAAAATTAGTTATAGGACCTTAAAATGTTCTAGCAACTGTAACGACATGTTCTTGTAGTTATAGAAAAGCCATCGGGGAAAGAAATTGGGTCAGAAAACATTTTGGTAGTAACTTGAGAATTCCTAGCCTAGTCCAGATTTGGATGAAATCGGAGTCAATGAGTTCTAGGAAGATCTGGTAGCGAATGAGAGACCTGACAATGAATTTGATCACATTTTTAGATAGCTAAGACGTTAAGAAACCCGTGCGACTTTATGGAATCAAATTCGAGCGAGTAAAACTCCCGAAACTAATCTTAGCGTGAATGGGTAGTTTCTAAGTGTCATGGGATGAAGGTGTGTTGTGAAATGGGGGTTTGGAACTCTTAATTCGACTCACTGTTTCCGTGCAAGCCGCTAGGCGGGATTATTTCCGCCAGGGTGGGGCCGTTGTGGCAGGATGGGGTCCGCCATAGCGGCTCAGTCACGTTTTAAGTCAGAATTAAACCCCAAAAACATTATTTTTTGCAAGTTTCGTTCTTGAGAGCTAGGAGGCGACCCAGGTGTTTTCTTGACAGTTTTTCACCATTTTTGAAGCTAAAGATAAGGTTTTTACTTCCCGAATCCGTGTTTCGATCCGTATAATGTAAATTCATGGGTAATTATTGTTGGGTGAGGGTTTAGAAACTGTTTTGGATGGTGGGAAAAACCCTAGTTGTACCTTAGGATCATAATTTCGGTCTTGGCATATTAGGTACGTCATAATCTGGGTAATTAGACCTTAATTATTTATCCCCATTATGAATTGTTTGTTTGTAGACCTAGAAAAAGCGGAACGGATCCGAAAAGGGAAGAATCAAGTTTCTTAAGAGGATTCAAGCTTGTTTTCAAGATAGGTGATGGTTTGATATCTTGTTTTCGTAATATATGTTGGTAATTGCTTCATTCTAATGCATGTATGTATGTGAATGAAGCATTGTTGATCAAACCTAATGAGATGAGAGTGAATGAATAAATGTATGCCATGAATCAACACTTGATTGTATGATTATGAGAATGTACAGTGTGATTGTGGCTTGTTAAATGGATAGGGTGTTACGTTCCAACATACTAACTTGGATCGGGTGCCACGTTTCGATGCATATATGGGATCGCATGTTACGTCTGGCATACTAACTTGGATCGAGTACCACGTTCCGGTACACTAACAGTTTGGGTGTGGGTTCCATGAGAGTGGCATTGACTTGTCATTTATGCGTAATTACTTGATATTAAAATGTAGAATGGTACGTTGTTCATGATTGATAATCGATATATGTGTTATATTTGGTATGCGTGTTTTACTTGTTGTGATTACTCTTATATGTTGTGCTTACTGGGATAGCCACGTGATCTTACCAGTACACTATGGTTGTGTACTGATACTGCACTTGCTCTATCTTTGTTGAGTACAGGGTATCTTCAGGCGTCTACTGACAGACCTCGTTTAGAAGACCAGTGATCGATTCGAATTCAAGGATGAGCCAGTTTTTCCAGGCCGCCATGAGTTCTCTATGTTTTAGTCCACTCTTTCAGACTCAGACTTTCTAGCTAGATATTTGTATGTTTAATTGGGTTGTACCCATTTTCTTTAGACTTGTTGAACTTTGGATGTTTTGGTACATCGACTTTCATGTTCTAGGGGTTATTCTTCCGCATTAGTTGGTGAATTTTATTGAAACTTTGGAGTTTATGGGAACTCTACTTATTACTTACATTTAAATCTGCTTCCGTATCTTTAAATATTTAGTTCTTGGGTTAGCTGATTAGTATTAATGGTTCTCCCATCGGAGGGTTAGTGTGGGTGTCAATCACGACGGTCTGGGTCGTGACAGAAATGATATAGTTTAGATGTTAAAAGGGTAGAAAAAGACTCAAATTGCCCCGACTTAAAAATTACCGGATCGACCTACGAACCACATGTATAGTCCGTACAAGCTCCTACAGAACACATTGTTCACTCATAGGTCGAGTTACTGGAGACCAATTTTTTAGCAAAAACCACGGGCCACCTCCTACGGCTCGTAAGACCTTCTATGGGCTGGAGGTCCCAATTATACAACCCAAGTTTAATCAAAATTTCACCAAGTCTGAAACCACACTACAGACCACTTTTTATGGCCCATAGGTCCTCCTACAGACTTTTACACATTTAAAAAAGAGAAACACCAATTATCTCAAATTGAGGAGTTTTAGAGTATTACCTCTTTTAAGAGGATCTTTTGAGTAATTATCTCAAATTAAGGAAGAGTTATGTTTTAAAACATATGAGCATGAGGTATATATTATTGAAAGTAGTATTGAGCACTAATATGTGGATGAGTTCAGACAACTCGACATCCTCATAATCCATGTATGCCAACATGGGTAAAGGATCATACTTTTTAGATGATTCCTTATTGCTTTTAAGCATAGCTTAGTGGATACACTTAGTTGAGGATGTTCTATACCCCGGCAAGGTATATGATATTTCTGGCAGTATGGACGAGACGTTGTATTATCACATAACTCATAGTGATGGTTGTCGGTTAAAGAATCTCCCAAAATAAGAGTAAAGATTTTATTATTGTATTTTTATATACATTTGAGTTATTATCTATTATTTTGAATGCTTTATATATATTGCATATGTTAATGTTGCTTTCATATTGAGTTGAGTTGAGTATGGTTTCCCTTTCTGTTAGATCATATATGTATCCCTATGCAGATTCAGGTATTTAGGATCATCAGTCGGTGCTTTGTTGATCCCATCGCATTCCAACTAGCTTTGGTGAGCATCATTGCTTTCCGGAGGGCTTCACACTATGGTTTTGGTTTTGTTAAGAGGATGTGGGTCTTGTCCAGACTTCCATCATAGTAGTTTAGAGGCTTCATAGACAGTAGTATTTTGAGGAGTCTTTTTCATTTTTCCTTGTTAATGTATTAAGACTTGAGTTGCCTTCTTATGACTAGTTGAATATTTATAAATATTTTGATTTATTTATTTTGAGAAAATTGAGTTAATATTTGCATCAGAGTTCCTATGTTGTTGAGTAAGTCTTCCACTAAGTGTTGAGCCATGCCAAAGGTTTTCTTGGGGACCAGCGATGGTTCTCGAGTGCCGGCCACGTTCAGGGTGTAGACTCGGGGTGTGACAGTGGCCTTAGACTCTCTAACTTTTTTTGATTTGCATTGTCTTCGACGTAGTTTCATATAGACTAGATCCTTGTAGATTGGAACTGCAAACTTGAGTCTAATAGTATGATCCTTAGTTTAGGTGAATTCATGGCTTACTAGATCTTTCCTCCCCCTCTCTCTATTTCTGCGGTTACGGAGGTTTATGTCATCGTGAAGATTGGAGATTGAGTTGTTCTAGGCTGGGAGCCTTCTGTTGATACCCCAAGGTGGGCGACGTCCCACGGTGACTCTTCTTGATATGAGATTCTCCTTGGAATTGACACACCCTTGGCACTCTTGTTAGTTAGGTTATGAGTTGGTTGGTTGCAGTGATTATTTACGGTTCGAGACTGTTATTTCCGGTTGGAGGGTGACGTTTTACGATTTAAGGCCCATATTCTATCATTTTGGGTTCAAGGCCCAGCTTGTACCATTTTAGGTTCGAGGCCCAGATCTTATCACTATGGGTTCGAGGCCTGATTGACTTCTTTTGGACTTGGGTTTGAGTAGGAGTGTGCAAAAACCAAACCGACCGATAAACCGAACCAAAAAAAGTGTTATTGGTTTATTGTTATTAGGTTATTGGGTTAACGGTTATTTAATGGTTTTACAAAATAAAATTATTGGGTTATCGGTTCGTTATTGGTTTTTGAATATTGGGTTATTGGATTAACCGATAACCCATTAAGAATATAATAATTAACTATTTTAATTTTTAGTTATACATATATATAATATATTAAACAAAAATTATTAATACAATTAATAGTATATTAGACTAAAAATATAATAACTTTACGCAATAATTAACACTACTTAACAGTTAACTCTCCTCTCTACTTTTAGTTATTTAACCTTTAGGTTTTACTTTTCAGTATTACTTATTTACTTTAGTTAGTTTATAATTGATTAATATTAGCTTTTGCATGATTGTAATTATCTACAATTTCATCAATGTTAGTAATTCAGATTTTGTGCTTTTTAAAAAAAAAAAATGTAAGAACTTCATTTAGTTGGGTCATTTCTTTATATATGATTTACCATAAGCATGGCCTCATTTGCTACTGTTTTGACTTTTGTCTATGATTTGATTTTATTTGATTTCTTTATTGCATAAAGGGGAACTCGTTTTATATATTATGGTGATCGAAAATTGACCAAGTCTTTGTTGTGATGACCAAAATACAGCAAGTTGGTCCCTGTTGTCCCGTTTGGGATGATTATTTCGATGTATGCGTATCGCGTCAAATTATTGGATAAGTCATATATTTTGTTTTGAAAGCATTTTCTTATTGGTTAAACCGAAAACCAAACCGTTAAAGACCTAAAACCGATAAACCAAAAACCGATAACAAATATCTTATTGGTTTGGTTATCGGTTTAGCATATTTAAAAACCGATAAACCGAACCGATAATACTTAAAACCGAACCGAACCGACCGATACACACCCCTAGGTTTGAGTATCTTATTCTTGTAGACTTAGCTATTCTATGTACTTGTCGGGATTATAGGGGTCCGTTCGGGTTTTATTTGAACTTGCGCAATAGTGCACCTTATGGGCTTATGGGAGTCCAGCTAGGTTTAGTTAAGCTATACTTAGATTTACTTTCTATACTTGTGTGCCTTCTTTCTTTCTCGCTTTGACCTTTGTTTGTGTCTAGATTCTATCTTTTCTAATTGTTTTTACCTTTCTTGCTCAGTCGGCCTATGACGCCTACTGAGTACCTTGTTTAGGTACGTATGCTGCACTCTGTATCTTTTCGTGATGCAGGTCCTAGTACCAGCTACCAGCAGTGATCGTACGTGTCATCTTTTGTAATTGTGGTTCAAAGATGAGTGTGAGCACTTGGTGTTTTGGGTTTATCCTGTCTCCTTATTTTGTTTTAGCTAGTCTTATTGCTTTTTTTATTCACTCTTTGTTAGGGTCCACTTTTGGGACTTGTACTCTTTATTAGACAGCTTTGTACTAGTGACTTCCTGGTTCTAGGAAGGATGTCTGTATATATTTAATTTTGGTTTGCTTCCGCCTTGTTGTACTTTGTTTAGATTGTTGTTTTCGCTAGTTTCTACCATTATGCTCATACATGATGTTCTGGGTTACGAGTTGGCTTAGCTACTAGTAGGATATAGTATGTGTCATCATCACTCGAGAAATTGGATCGTGACACATGGTTTGCAGATTTTGCGAACTACCTTGTAAGTGATGTGATACCTTCAAAGAAAAGATGTTTCACTTTACAAAAGTGTGAGACTCATTAGTTATAGCTCTTATGTGTACTCAACAGGCTTTTGGGGGTCTATTCGAGTTATTTACTTAACTTACGCATGCTAGGGCCCATCCTTATAATTTTATTGCATCCACGTTAGTTTTTTTAGTTTTTCATCACATGTTATCTTTATTTTTGGCTTGCCTACTGGGAATTTATGGTAGAAGCCATCATGATACAATTTCGGGTCGTGACACAAAGATACTACATGTTAATTCAAATTTCAACTTGAAATAATTAATAAAATCATATAGCATTTCTTAAATTGCTTTTGCTATTTATATTATATTCATATTTTATACTTAATTATATAATCTAATTTATTTCGGGCTCTAAATCCAAGAAAATTCTATAAATGAGAGGCATCTGACGTAATTTTATGCTATTTACAACTATAGATTGCTTTATAAATGAAATTTGATTGAATTCTCATTTTTTTTATTCTTCTTTTCAAAGATAAGCATTACATTAAGGCAACTTGTTAAGTGCATTTAAAATCTCTAAAGCATCTCTTCAATTCTCAATATGTAAATACATATGTTGCTCACAGTGTATTCTCATATCTTGCCTTATTACATCACGTGTTAATGTTTATTTTTCTAGAAAATAATAAAATAGTGATGCATGATACAAAAGAAAGCGAGTTTTAGTGTCGCGTCCGGTAAAAAACCATTTAGAAGAAACCTATGTTATTGCCGGTAATGATGACTCCAATAAAAAACTAGTTTTTTACTGAATGACACTAAAACTCGCTTCACTTTAGATCATGAAGCTTCCATTTTTATTATTTTTTCTAGAAAAAAAAACATTAAGACATGATGTAACTAAAATACTAAGGCAAGATGAGAGAATACAATGTGAGAAACCTATGTATTTATAGGGTGAGAATTGTAGAGATGCTTCACTGATTTTAAATGCACTTAACAAGTTACCTTAATGTTTTACTTATCTTTGAAAATCAAATTACATTTATAACGCAATCTATAGTTATAGCTAGAATAAAATTACATTAGAAGTCCCTCATTTATAGAATTTCTCTTGGATTTAGATCCTGAAATAAATCAAATTATATAATTAAATAAGAAATATGAAAATAATATAATTAGCAAAAATAATTTAATAAATGTTATATGTTATTATTAATTCTTACAAGTTTGAAGTTTGAATTAACATGTAATAACTTTGTGTCACGGTCCAAAACTAGATCATAATGGCGTCTACCATAAACCACTGGATGGCAAGCCAAAACTCAAGATAAAATGCGACAAAAAAATTAGAAATACCTAATGTTGATGCAATAAAAAGATTGAGATATACGAATATATGTATACACATAAGTCAAACCCCATATATGGTGTCAATAATACAAGACCATCTAAGTCAAAGAGTGGATCTATACAAAACATGATTGTCTAATAAAATATAAAATATATAGACAACTAAAAAAGTAAAAACTTATGTATCTCATTTTTACTAGTTTTGGGCTCCATGGGAGTGTATTATTAATTTATTGATGACAATTCGGTTTTTAAGAAGTACTATATGTTATATGTGTGAATTGCTTTTTGAAAACCACTTTTGACATATTTTATAAGTATAAAAGTATTTCTACCTCCACGAGGTAGTGGTAATGTCTGCGTACATTCTAGCCTCCCAAGACTTCACTTATGGAATTTCACTGGATATGTTGTTGTTCTTGTTGTTGTTGTATACTTGGAAAAGTCGACATATAAATTTTTAAAGAAATTAAGAAAACTTGATTTAAAAAAACTTTAGCAGATAAACCGTTAAAAATTTAGAGAAAATGGAAAATAAATTTATATTTCCACTTTGAGAAGTAGCACGCAACTTTGGAAAATAATTTAAAGTAAAGAAAAAGCTTTTGAATCACTTGAAAAAATAGAAAATTGATTGAATAATTGGAAATGAACTTATTCGAAATAACCAATCAAATCAATCAAATGAAAATCATTTGATTAAAATCATTAGATGAAGTAAATCAACATAAAAACAAATTTGGTTCATCTTTAGGAGGATTTTTTTTATCAATTTTACCTAAAGCTAAAGTTAGAATCAAATAAATTACAATTAATAATCAAACAAATAAAGAGAATAAAGAAATTAGGCCCAAGTCTTGTTTCAATTACTACATATCAAAATGGTGGATGAATACTTAGAATTTAAAGCATAATAAGAAATAAACATTAAGAATATGTGTTAACCAAAGAGATGCAGCCAACATGAAAAGGCCATGGGAAAGCTAATACGACCCAAATTCATCCATTTTTTTTAACAATACACATAGCAAGATCATTCATCAAAAAGAGAAAATTAATATGTAACTCTAAGAATCTAAGAAGTAGGCAGAACTAAAACATGAACATAGATAGGAAACACTAAAAATCATAAAATCGAACCACATAATGAATTAAATTCATATAATAGACACCTAAATTTAGACAGAATGAAAAAAATGAATTTAAGAGGATGGGTGGTTACCTTCTTCGAAGTAGGAATTGGGATTATGAGCTTGAAAATGACTTCCACCATCGAGCAACAGTGAAGAAACACCAAATTGCCCGAAAGAGCTTAATTAAGCTATTGGGTCTCAAGAATATCTAGATTCTCGAAAGAAAGTTCTTTTGTATTAGGTGAGAAATCCTTGTGTTTTTTGGGTGATATCCCATATGAAAACCTTTTGGTTTTAGGTCGAAAATATCATATCCCCAAAATCCCAAACTAATGAAGGGAAAGAGTTTATATAAGGAAAACATAGGGCGTTTCTTTGGGAGGGAAATTTGGGTGAAATTTTGGTAAAGGACGAGTTTGAATTTCAAAACTCTCTCAAGGGATAAGATTGAGCAAGTTGGAATGTATCAATATGTACGGATTCAAACATTTATCTTGAATGAATTTGAGGATTTATGGGGATAATGCCGCGTGAATTTGTTCTAGAAGGTCGAGGTTCGTCTCATGCTAGGCAGGCGAGGCTGTACGAACGAAGTGGGAAAAGAACTTTGTCATCATTTTAGTGTTGTTTTTAGGATTCTTGGAGTTGCTCTTCATCGAGGAAGAAAAGAGTGGGAAAGGGAAAGAGAAATGTGTGAATTTTGGATAGGAAACACTTAAAATCATAAAATCGAACCACATAATGAATTAAATTCACATAATAGAAACCTAAATTTAGATAGAATGACTAAATGAATTTAAGAGGAAGGGAGGTTACCTTCTTTGGAGCAGGAACTGGGATTACGAGCTTGAAAATGACTTCCACTACCGAGCAACAGTGAAGAAACACCAAATTGCCCGAAAGAGCATAATTAAGCTATTAGGTCTCAAGAATATCTATAATCTCGAAAGAAAGTTCCTTTGTATTAGGTGAGAAATCCTTCTGTTTTTGGGGTAAAAATCCCTATGAAAACCTTCTGGTTTTAGGCTGAAAATGTCCTATCCCTAAACTAGTGAGTAAGGGTTTATATAAGGAAAATTTAGGGTGTTTTTTTGGAGGGAAATTTGGGTGAAAATTTGGTAAAGGACCATTTTGAATTTCAAAATTCTCTCAAAGGGATAAGATTGAGCAAGTTGGAATGTACCAATACGTACAAATTCAAACGTTTATCTCGAATGAAATTGAGGCTTTACGGGGATGACGTCGCGTGGATTTGTTCTAGATGGTTCAAGGAGGTTCGTCTCATGTTGGGCAGGCGAGGTAGTACGAACGAAGTGGGAAAAGAACTTTGTCATCATTTTAGTGTTTTTTTTAGGATTCTTGGAGTTGTTCTTCGTCGAGGAAGAAAAGAGTGGGAAAGGGAAAGAGAAATGTGTGAATTTTGGATAGGAAACACTTAAAATCATAAAATCGAACCACATAATGAATCAAATTCACATAATAGAAACCTAAATTTAGATAGAATGACTAAATGAACTTAAGAGGAGGGGAGGTTACCTTCTTCGGAGCGGGAACTGGGATTACGAGCTTGAAAATGACTTCCACCACCGAGCAACAGTGAAGAAACGCCAAATTGCCCGAAAGAGCTTAATTAAGCTATTGGATCTCAAGAATATCTAGATTCCCAAAAGAAAGTTCCTTTGTATTAGGTGAGACATCCTTGTGTTTTTTGGGTAAAAATCCCATATGAAAGCCTTTTGGTTTTAGGTAGAAAATCTCCTATCCCTAAACTAATGAAGGGAAAGGGTTTATATAAGGAAAATTTAGGGCCTTTTTTTGGGAGGGAAATTTGGGTGAAAATTTGGTAAAGGACGATTTTGAATTTCAAAATTCTCTCAAGGGATAAGATTGAGCAATTTGGAATGTACCAATACGTAAAAATTCAAACGTTTACCTCGAATGAAATTGAGGATTTACGGGGATGACGCCGCGTGGATTTTTCTAGAAGGTTCAAGGAGGTTCGTCTCATGCTGGGCAGGCGAGGTTGTACGAACGAAGTGGGTAGAAGAAGTTTTGTCATTGTTTTAGTGTTGTTGTTAGGGTTCTTGGAGTTTTTCTTGTTGAGGAAGAAAAGAGTGGGAAAGGAAAAGAGAAACGCATGAGTTTTGGGGGAAGAGAAAAGGAGTGAGGTGCACGTGTGAGGGCTCAATAATACATAAATATGCCTTTTAACTTGGTCTCATTTCATATTTATGCCCTTCAACTTTGGGTATGCACAAGTAGGCACTTAAACTTGTATAAAGTTGAACGAGTAGACACATGAGTCCTACGTGACACAATACACGTAGGACACCACATAGGACAAAAAATGACATGTAGGACATGTGTGTCTATTTGTTCAACTTTATACAAGTTTAAGTGTCTACTTGTGAACACCTAAAGTTAAAGGACATAAATGTGATTTGAGACCAAGTTAAAGGGCATATTTATGTATTATGCCTTGTGTATATGTATGCGTATGTATCTATTCAAGCAGGTGAGGGACACGTGAGTTTTTTATTTCTAGAAAAGAATAGAGAGTAAAAGAATACTAGGGAAAAGGATGTGGGCCGGGTAAATAGTAAAATTGAGCTTGAATTTGTCAAGCTTTTAACTAAAACTTGGTCCAAAGTGGGGTAGTGATAGAGTTTAAATTTCATATTTAAAAAATGGAAAAGGGTCAAAATTGCTCCTGAACTATGCGAAATAGACCACTTATACCCTTCGTTACATTTTGGGATCAAAAATTCCCCTACCGTTATCCCAAGAGACCACAAATACCCTCAAGAGTTAACACCTCAAATTTTTAGTAACATGGCAAGCCACGTGGGACTAATCCTTCCACCTAAGCGTTGCCAACTAAGATTCACTACAAAAGAACTAGACCTTTATAGGCGACAATAGTCGCCACAAAATCCCGAAATATTGCCACTAAAGATTATGAGCGATTTTTTAGTGGCGACTAAGGTTGCAACAACCATTCGCTAGTAAAACCTATTTTTTCAACAAAATAATATGATAATTAATTTTCGGTTGCAACCTAATATTCTAAAATAAATAACTTGGACTATTAACATTAAAAACATCCAATATTATTACGAAAATCATCAAGATTACTTCTCGATTCAAATCTCCTACTAAATAATGCATCATCGTACATTTTATACATTTACATATGATATAAAATAAAACATATAGTGTCTTCAAACTCCTCCTTCATCGATATCATTTTTGGTTTTTTAAAAACAATGAAGAAAAAACACACAAAGATACTACATGTTAATTCAAATTTCAAACTTGAAATAATTAATAATATCATATACTCCCTCTGTCCCAATTTATGTGATTTACTTTTCTTTTTAGTCAGCCTCAAAAAGAACAACACACTTTATATATTTTACCCTTAATGATATGATTTACAACCACACAAATTTCTATCATTCATTTTGGACCACAAGTTTTATAAGTCTTTCTTTCTTAAAATTTGTGTCGAGTTAAACTACCTCATATAAAATGGAATGGAGCGAGTAACATTTATTAAATTGTTTTTGCTATTTATACTATTTCCATATTTTATATTTAATTATATAATCTGATTTATTTCGGGCACTAAATCATAGAAAAAGTTATGAAGGAGGGGCTTCTAACGTAATTTTATACTACATTTCTACTATATGGAAGAGTGAAGCCCATGGACGACCAAGGCTATTTTCGTAATTTTTAGATTTATCTAAGGGCATATTAGTCTATATATATATATAAATATGAGTTTTCTTTTTTTGTTAGCCGTACTTTCTGGAATCTCATTTCTTTTGGGATTCTATTCTTCTTCCTCAACCCTCTGGCTCTTCTATCTTTTCAAAATATTCAATTTTGGTTATCAAAGCTCCTCATAATCATTAATCTATCTCAATTTTAGCTTCCAAGAAAGGTACTTTCTGAGCAAGTCGCACTCAACTGCCAAAGGTTTCAAGTAAGAAGGTATGTACTTTTTTTTTTTTTTTGGGTTATTGATATCAATACAATATATGTGCTTCCTGATTCTCTGTTATGAGAAATTTAACATCTTCAGGTTATATTTTGAGATATTGATATAACCAGCGATCAGTGGCGGAGGCAGGAATTCTATCTAGGGGGTTCAAAAAAAAAAAATTAAACACGCTAATATTATCCATAAATAAACGGGTCGGGTCATATATGGACGGATTGATTAACAAACGGGTTAACAAAAAAAATCCTTAGTTCAAATAATTTCTTACAATTACAACTCATCTTAAGAAACAAATTTAAAGTACATATCTATAAAATGATAATAAAGTAGCACAATTCAATCAAAAAGTTCTACAAGTTCTTCAATTCCTTTAGAATTCTCTTCGGCTCCTGAAAGTGCAAATGGAGAGCAAGCACAAATTTAACATTAGAAAG
>JAJOOR010008707.1:0-22618 GCA_036250505.1 Solanum acaule | reverse complement strand
CCGCCCTACTTTTGAAGTCATTAATGTGGTTGGTACAGGTTTTAGGAAAGTTGGTTATTGGTCTGAATACTCTGGTTTATCAATTGTGCCTCCTGAAAGACTGTACTCTAAGCCACCAAATCGTTCCTCTTCGAATCAACAGCTACATAGTATAATCTGGCCTGGACAAATAACGGAAAAACCTCGTGGATGGGTTTTTCCAAACAATGGGAGACAACTGAAAATTGGAGTTCCTAACCGAGCTAGCTTTCGTGAATTTGTTGGAAAGGAACCAGGCGCTGACACATTCAGAGGATACTGTATTGAAGTCTTCACTACTGCCATAGACTTATTGCCTTATGCTGTCCCTTACAAGCTAGTTGCATTTGGGGATGGTCATAACAATCCAGATGATACAGAGCTAATACGCCTAATCACAGCAGGAGTGAGTATAAGACTACCAAGGTTCTATTGTAGTGTCATTTGAACAATGTGCTCTCTAACTGTATCTACTTGATCTCTTGTTTCAGGTTTATGATGCAGCCATAGGTGACATAGCAATTACAACTAATCGAACAAAAATGGTTGATTTCACTCAACCGTACATTGAATCTGGGTTAGTTGTAGTGGCACCAGTTAAGGAGCAGAATTCTAATGCTTGGGCTTTTCTCAGTCCATTTACTCCTAGGATGTGGTGTGTCACTGGTGTTTTTTTCTTAATTGTGGGCACTGTAATTTGGATTTTGGAACACAGATTGAATGATGAATTTCGTGGACCTCCGAGTAAACAGATTGTCACTGTTTTATGGTGAGTTGGCAAAACATAACTACTAAATTAGCATTTATTTACCTGATGAAAGAGTATGTCATATATTGTTCGCTCTTCCTTGACTTTCTCCCACACCTTCTAGTTTCCACTTGCCAAATTCACTTTGTAGAATATCAAACTCTTGACCCTTTCCTATGTAAAACTCTTTTGCAGGTTCAGCTTTTCAACTCTCTTTACTGCCCAGAGTAAGTAACCTATGCTGGTTGAGTTACTTCTGTACTACCCTTTGAATGAGCTTCTATAACCAAAAAAAACTCTTTTGTATGCAGGAGAAAACACTGTCAGCACCTTTGGTCGTATTGTCCTTCTTATATGGCTATTTGTGGTTTTGATAATAAACTCAAGCTATACTGCCAGTCTCACCTCAATTCTTACAGTGCAGAAACTTTCTTCCCCAATTACCGGAATTGAAAGTTTAGTAAATACAAAGCAACCCATTGGTTATCAGTTGGGTTCATTTGCCCGTAACTATCTGATTCAAGAACTTCACATTGATGAATCTAGACTTGTTCCTCTTAACCTCCCTGAAGATTATGCTAAAGCTTTAAAAGATGGTCCTAGCCATGGTGGTGTTGCAGCAGTGGTAGATGAGCGTGCATATATGGAGCTTTTCCTCTCAACGCATTGCCAACTCAGTATTCGGGGTCAAGAATTCACAAAAAATGGATGGGGGTTTGTAAGTAGCTCTCTGTCAACTTCACCTTATTGCTTTTACATGTCTTTGTCAACTTCACCTTTCTTATACATGTGAACCTGCCTTTATTGAATTTGTCTCACACCGTGATGAATTGACCATACATGCAAATATGCCAAGAAATTGATAACGCATCAGAAGTATTTACATCTAATACATGCAAATATGCCAAGAAAGTTTAATTTTTTACTGATGCATGGTTTTCTCCATTGTTCCTTAGTTATAAGGAATTTTTTTGCTTGAAACATGTCTTCTGAAGATGAATCATACTACTGTTAGCTTGATATATGGAAGGACACCTGAAAATTTTGGAGATCATTAACACTCTTGACATAACATGGTGCTTGCTTCACACAAAATTTGCCTTATGGTACCTCAAAATGTAGAGGGTCGATTGGTGAGAACGTTTAAAGTAAAGAATAGAAGTACTAAGTTGGTGTATTTGGTTTGGCTATGTTTATAACTACCTTTCCTTTCATCCTATGCCATCAAACTAATCAATATAAGACCATTTTGTTTTGAAGGATTTAAGCCAGACCTGTCGATGTTTTGAGAATAATGTCCTTTCCTGACTTTGCTGTTTTGTGACTAGTGCTGATTTCTTTTCTATTTTTTTCCCTCCTAGGCTTTCCCTAGGGATTCTCCTCTAGCAGTAGACATGTCAACAGCAATTTTGAAACTATCAGAGAATGGGGAACTTCAAAGGATCCATGATAAATGGCTTTCTGGAATAGCTTGCACCTCACAGAATACAAAGCTTGAAGTGGACAGGCTTAAGCTGAAAAGCTTCTCAGGTCTATTCTTTCTATGTGGGTTGGCATGTTTTCTGGCTGTGCTCATTTATTTTGTGATGCTAGCATGTCAATATTGCCAATACCATCCCAATTCTGAGGTAGCTAATGAAAGCTCACGATCAGGACGACTGCAGACATTCCTTTCTTTTGCTGATGAAAAGGAAGAGTCAGTGAGGTCTAGATCCAAACAAAGGCAACTAGAGGTGACTTCAGTAAGAAGTATTGATCAAGATGCATCAGTAAACGGTTCAAGGAATGATCGTTCTGAGATATACTCAAACAGGGTTGTAAGTTTTGGAGGATCTGTATAGTTCATAAACAAAAATCAACCATTCTTCCTCAAAATGTAATTATAAAGGTTGACTGCATATTTGTGTAGACGATGCTGTAACTGTATCAAATTTTACAAAGTTCTGGTGCCATTGCCATATTATGTCATACAATCCAAGAACCTTACAACAACTACTACTATGACTCAATCTCGAAATAGTTGGAGTTGAATATATGAATCTGCAACTGTCTGTGTCGTTCCATTTAAGCCTATTTTTGTAGAATATCCTGCTAATCCATATGCATGCGTACTACAAGCCCTTTCAGCTCGAATAAGAAACATATTTGAGCATTTAAAATAAAAAGAGAGAAATGTTGGTAAACATACTTTAATAAGATCACACAATTTGATTTCATATTTACATTAGTTTTGTTTCCAACAACGGTGGTGTCCGTACAGCTTTCTGGTACCTACCCGGCACAGGCATATTTACATGGTGTAGATTACAATATACAATACATGTTACATCATACATATAATGTAAGAATGGAACAAGATACAGCTGCTATCTGGAGGAGCCTAAAGTACACTGCTTGTGAAGTACTTCTGAAAACAGTCTTCATCTTTACAGTATTCTGACATCACTTTATACACTTCAATTAGTAGTTGCGGAAACCGCCTCCTAAAATAGCCATCAAATCCTTCTGGAACAGTTCCTAAAATTTCCTGAAATGAAGTTGAGATGCACCGGAAGTCAGCAAATACAATCTGAAATCAACGATAATATTTCCACATTGCAGCACACTGCTTCTTCGAGATGTTCCCACACAAAAACTAATTCCTCAAAGGAAGTCTTAACCAAATGTTAAGTCCACCAATTTGTTGAATAGCAATATGTATTAAGTAGTACTATATAAATTGATCAAAACTAACCTGAATTTCGGTGGGAAGCTCTCTATAATGATTTAGCTTGTTCCGCATCACACGCAGCAAATCACGAATACTGTCAAATCTATATCGCCTGTAATGGCCAATATTTTTTATGAAAGGAGGCTCCATCTTCTCATCCCATTTTCCACCCAAAGCCACAGGCGCTGTACCTTCTAATGCTTTCAGAAGATCAGAAGAAGTCTCCCTATCTTCAAGTTCCACCCTGTCGCTTGAGTCACGAAGAAATGACAGTCGCATCTCAGCAGTCCAAAAGAAAGGATGAGCAAGCACCTTCACTGCCTTTGGTCTTTTACAGAGTTTTAAAAAAAGAAGAGATTAGCAATAGGCAGGTGCAGTGTACATAAACTAGCAGAACATGCGCTTTATCCAAGAGAAGCTTTAGCAGTTTTCCCATTACAATGTTAAATTTATATTGATTGAAAATACAACTACGCCTCAATGCACTAAGATAGCTACCAATTCATGAAGCAAAAACCTCTAATTTTCTTTATCTTCTCTTACATTTTGTCTGTTTCTTCTTTCCTCTTTTTTTTCAAAAATTATTATTTCTTGACAGGGATATTGGTGGCCAGGGTGGGGGGAAAAGGGGTGCCTATGGGTCTTATGTGAAGATCAAGCCTTGCACCTCAAGTATGCAAAATTCCGACTCCGACTCTAGCCCCTAGTTAGTACTGGATTTTCTAAGAATCTTTTTATACGTAGTCATTTTTTAAGATCTAAAGAGATAAAATAGGTAATACTGATACAGAGATGTTTCTTGCATTCCTGAACAGCACTGAAGAAATAACTGCACAGCCTACTTAAAACGTTGAATGGGTCGGAAACTTATCAAGCACATTACTAAACAAAATAGGGCTGAAAATTTAGTTGATAAGTTGTACTTGGCTAAAACTTGATTGTACACATGCTAATAGTCGTAATCTACAAATATTCTTTGAATTTTGAAAATCACCATGCAGGAGCTGTAATTCTAAAGGGAGATAAAAAGGGTATAATCATCTTCACAAACATTTTTAGAGTATGAAAACAGTATTGCAATTCAAAGAGAAGTTCCAGCCATAACTAGCTACAAGGATGTCATGGTCAATAACGAACTCTAAATTTGTCCATAGTTATTGGTATGTGCGGGATGTAATAGAATTTTTATGTGCACTTCTTACCTCAGTTCAGCATTGGGATCTAACAAACGAGAAAAGAGATCCACAGCTTCAGGGATGTGTTCCGACAAGAAAAGATCCACTTTATTCTTTGTAATGTTAATGTCACGCTCAAGAGGACGTCCAAAGGGATGACGACCACCAGTCATGCAGAAAAACAGAACAGACCCCAGGCTGAACATATCAATAGCACGTGTTTGACGTCCATGAAGAAGTTGTTCAGGAGCTTGCCATCCCGAACTTCCATAACCTGCAAAAAAAAATTGCCGAGTAAGAACAGAGAGAAATATGCGTTAAAAAGTCAAATACATCATGCTGAGGCAAGCTCTGAAAAAAAATATTAAAAGCTAAGGCCACTAAAAGAAGAATCTGGTGTGAGAAACTGAGAATTGAACTCAGCTGTCAGTCAAACAATCTTCTCCTGAATGCAGCAAGGACGACATTGTAGAGATGCTCAATGTGTCATGTAAATCTATATATATATATATAAAGCTGGATATAAAATTGCTGATTGGCACCTCTCAAAAGTTAGGATTCTTATTTATCTTTTCTCTTATTTTTTTGAGCTTTTTCATAGTTTTAATTTATGTAATATGTTTTAAAAATAAAAGTTATCTCATTTATTAATAAGAAGATGAAACTGTCATTTTAAGTGAATTAAAACTAGCACGGTTAGTAATTATTAGCATTGCCCATTCCTATTCCCATCTCTAATGTTACTTTTTCTTCTCATGTCTTTTGATATTTCTTATAAATTTGAACATAATTTGATAATTGGGTATATTGTTATACACTTCCCATAGTTGTTCATTTTTAAATACACTCCCTATAATTATCATCTATATTTATATATATTTTAAACCTAAACTTAGAAGACATGACATGGTATGCTTCAAAAGCCAACAAATTTGTAATGCTATTTTATCTCTTTTTTAGTTATTTTTATTTCATTTTGTTTATTTATTTATCCATTAAATTTCTGAGTATTAAAAACATGACTCATTGAACTTAATTATCGCTTTATTATGCAACCTTTTGCATTCTCACTTTCAGTTTTAAGCTACACATTGAATAGGGCAATAACTAGAAAAGGATAAGCAAAACAAAATCGGCTATATAAGGCTTATGTGCAGAATGGTTGTGTATGAATGGTATGAGGCATACATGTTTAAAGAGAGATCAATCAATTCTTTTGTTTTTCTTTTAATTTTTGGTCTTGCACAGTTCCAAAGAAAAAAATGTGTTTTAGTTTTAAGAAGCTTTAATTTGTTTCATTGTCTCCCCAAAATGTACAGATCAAATTTTATGAACGTGGAAGAGATTGGTAAATAACTGCTAATTGATCTTGCAATATCTTTTTTCTTTTTATTGCTCTCTCTCCTTCTTGATTCTCCATATTTTTTTATAAATTTCTTACTTCGATTACTAAGCTTTCTGAACTTTTCAAATGAATCACTTGTTCTTTTTTACAGAGGTGCACAACGACCAACATAAAAAGTAGCAAGATGATTTTGCATCATTGTAATTAAATTAGGTAGTTAGTGTCATGAATTCATTTCCTCGCTAATTTAAATATTCTTTTATCATATGGTGATAGAGAGACAGGTTGATAGAAGTTGCACAAATCGAGCATAGACTCTTAATTAAGTTTAGATTACTTTCTCGAAGATAAAATTTTGAATGTAAAAAATCGAACAAAAATTTTGAGAGGTTATTTTAATTTAGGTTTCTTATATATTTATATAAATTTCGTTCTTTTGCACATGTATATTTTTCAAATGAAACAGGATATTACTTTATTAAGATTGTGATTAGGATGTCTTAGTCTGTTTTAATAGATAACTCTAAGTTGCTTAATTTAATAAAATTTGGTAAGTGAGATGTATATTTTAAACTTTCATTTGTTTGTGCTAAATTGTAATTTTCTATTATGAGAAAATTATAATCAGTAATTTCATTCAATTTTTTATGGCCGCGCGAAGCATGGTTGAGTTCACTAGTTACTAGATAAAGGAGCATACTCAATGGTGGTGGGACTGAAGATAACTTCACTAGCAGCTAATGTTTAGCTACTTAACAATTACTTGCCTGTTGGGTGATGACCCAATGAAGACATATCTCCAATGAGACGCTTGCTGATTCCCATATCAGAAAGTTTAGCACATAAGAATTTTTCCTTAGTTATCAGAACATTTTGGGGCTTCAGGTCTCGATGAATGATCCCCAGATCATGAAGATGCACAAGACCAGAAACCACATCCCTGTGTCCCTGTCCTCCAGAAAAAGAAAATCAGAACACCAAAACATGTGCATGCCCAAATAAATTGGAATTCAGAACATTATAATCAAAAGATAAAAATGGAAAATGGTTTTCCAGATCAAATGTATGTTTAACATCCACTACCAGGGCACATATTACAATTTCTATGCACAGAAACAGCAAATGCAGAAAACTTTTAAGGATTGGTAAAGGAAGGAGCATTTGTAGAGGGCCCTTCTTACCCACTGAAGATGGGATGAAGTGTAGCAGACTAGCAGGTAACCTATTTTATCAGACCATTCAAAAACTTAGCAAATAGCAAAATCATAAAAGAGAACAGATGAGACAGCATGGATAAAAAAGTACCAAACCCTAAAAATTATAAAGAGAAAAGCACTGAAAAGGCCAATTGTAAAGCCATTGTCACGAGAAATTTTGAGTCAAAAGAATGTGATGGAATTTTCTTGTCTAACTGCCCAGCTCTATCCGCGGGCGGGATATGCAAAAATTCAACAAAGTGAATTTCGCTGAGCTCTTTACCTAAATAAAGGACCTCTAGAGACCTGATGTCTAGTATAGCATAGGAAGCAAAACGCAAACTGTATGATCTTTTGGAATTAAACAGGCAAGAAATAAAGGAGGGGCCTTTCTTCCGAAGTAAGCTCAGCCTTTTTCAAATCATCATCCAATGGATTGCAAAGTACCCTCATATACCATGAAACAATGATAAGAGGCACAAAGCTGTTATAAAATAATTCAACGAACCTCATCAATTTGAGCAACAGAGGTGAAGGACAACCATTTTCATTCATTAGGTCAGTATCCAGAATAATACCCTTCAAATTGTCCAAATAAAGTCTATGCTTCGTAGATTCTCCATCCAAGTTCTGGTTAGGACATGCATTTTCTGAAGTGTCAGCATAAATCTGAATAAGGTCACTCAAGCTGCAAATGCAGCGTTCCAACGCAAGATAAACAAAATCTTGGTCTTGTTCCACACCATACCACCGAACGATATTTGGATGTCGATCAGATGCAATAAGATTTTGTATCTCTTTGAAGGCAATATCATGATGTGCCCTGACAAGCCTTTTCACAGCAACTGCACGACCTTCATAAATTCCTTCAAATACAACTGTACCATTGCTCCCTTTAGCAATCTCTGTACTGGAGACAAACAATTTACCAATAGAGCGTCCACCTTTGGTACATATACTTGGTTGAAGAAAGTTCAACAACAGTTTATTATCAGCATCCACGTCTGCATATTTAAGTCCAATACCAGATGAGGTGTCTTTTTCACTTTTAATGCCATTGCTCCCATTCTTTCCAGACTTCCGAGACTTCTTCCTTTTTGAAGGTACATTTGGTGAATGTGGGTTCCCAAGCTGTCTATCCAAATTGAGTTCAGCTACTAAATCACGATTATGTGTAAAAGCTCCCACAAGAGTAGCTAAAATACTGTGAATTGGCATGCTCAATCTTTCAGAGCACTTCGTTATTCCTTCTTTGAATGGACTTTTAGCATCTTTTAAAATTTTGTTTTTGGTGAAAAAAATTATGAACACCATCAATATGCCAAGCATAGTTTTTTTAATAATATCTTCTAAGTGGAAGGTGTCTACATTCTTGTCGGGCACAGGCGTAGCTGCATTATCAACATTTGGTTGAGAGGTAGGAATTGGCAGCATACCCTGACTATCAGCCTCTGGGAGCATCTTGTTATCATGACCTCGGCGTCTGTAGATAAGGGCCCTTGACTGACATGGCAATGGCATATTGAAATGCACATCAAGTTCAGATTTGTCAGACTCCGTAATATCCCCACTAAATGTATCATCAACTTTGCAAAGAGCAGCAGCCCCTATTTCAGCAACCGTCATGTTCCACAAAACTTTGTCTGAGTTTGGAATAAAGGACGTTAATGCATAGTCTGTCCTGGTGATGTAAAGTGTGTAGCTGGGTAGACTCTCTTCCTCAATGGTGCCATTATGATGAAAAGCAGTGTCGTTGTCCTGAGTTGCTGGAGAGCTAGGCATACTATATGTGTAAATCAGGCGTCCAGTCTTAGCATCAACAAGAAATGCAGTAGTTCTTTTAGATCCCAGAACAATTCCACCATCCTCAGCAATTTGTGGAGTTGAACTAATATACTCATCAATACTCTTCATAAGTTTCTGTTCAAAAATATGGAGCAAAAAATAAGAGACTAGAGTAAAATAACAACAGAAGTGTAGGGCCAAACATATGTCTTCTAAAACATATATCTCAAAAGTTTGAGGATGGTCATTGCTTCTAACTTGCTGAAAGAATATATACCTAATGACTCATGAAACAGATATTTATGTCATTGTATCACCCTTATTAGCAGAACAATTCAGGATGCGGTCCATCCCCATCAGCTTAGGGGTGTATAACAAAATCTTGGACCTGACCCGTCCGCTATTTTTACTTTTTCTATCTATAATAATGGGTAACTTACTTGGACCTTTCCAATTGGCAAAACCCAGTGGGACATCCACTTAGTTTGGGATATACTTATGAACCTCCCCTTTTATTGAGACTTTCCACTTATACTCCATTTACTTGTGAAAAGAAAAAGAAGAGACTTTCCACTTATACTCCATTTACTTGTGAAAAGAAAAAGAAGAGACTTGCCACTACTATATACATTAAAAAAGAATGGGTATAACAAAAGCCCCTTCTTAGCTACCTTTTCTTTTCTTTTTTTACTTTTTTCCATTACACACTTTTTAAAAACTGAAACTGATTCCAAAATTGCCTTCGATCAGCCACTACATAGAAAGGAGGATATATAAGTCAAATCATGCTCAGAATTTACACCTTCATGTTGTGAGGTTGAAGAGGGGAGGTTGTAAATATTTTTCAAACTAAGCGAATATTCATTTCATTGTGTTAAGATAGATGGATATCTAGTTGATAATACTATATTAATTGGTATCATGATTCATTGAAACCTCTTTTCCGGTTACCTTTCTCAAAAAAGAATGGTATCATTCCTCATTATCAATCAATGTTAAGTGGATATCATTTCGCGTTGTACTGCACAGAAGAGACTTGCATAAAATTTAGAGACAATACCAATTTACCAAGCCTGTTGTGTGCATACAACTCCCAATCATCCCCACGGCCACAGTCAATGAAATAACCACTTCCTATATCAGATGATGCCTCCTTGCTGTTATTGTAATTAACAGGAGCCTGATAAGAAGAGTAGATTGATGACCCAGATCTAAATGACCAGAGTGGTGGTTTCAAAGTATTTAAGCTATTTTGCTCCCTCAAAGAAACTGTACCATCCAGTTCAGCAAACAGAGCTGTCTCAGGTTTCCTGGTTCGAGAGAGTATAGCGAAAACCAAAGCCAAATAAATGTAATGAATCAATAAGCATACCACAAGTATATCAAATTACCAGTATGACACAAAGTGAACTTAGAACAAACAAAATAAAGGGCTTTAATTTATCATTTCCAAAGGGAATCTAGTTTACAGCTCATGCATCCAATTTGCGGAAAATAAGTTGATTTACCTACATAGCCATTAAATAGAATGTTTTTGGGTTCAAGAGATGAGCAGAAATGCTAGTGATGTTTTCTCTTAGATCCTGTTCATTTTTCGAGCAATCACAGATGCATGAAGCATTTCATACAGCGAAACATATGATCCATAATAACTGAGTCTCAGAAGATCCCACTCCCCTCACTCATAAAGAACACTATTTTTCCACATATTTATATTGTAAATTACAGGGTAAGACAAACTAGTAACCGAAAAGTATTCTGGTGTTTATAGAAACTGATCTCCTCCAAGAGAATGTTGTACTTACAAAACTAGAAATCCTAAAATTATTAAGCTGTAGTTTGGCAACTTGGCATGGTTTCGAGATATAGCAATATGAAGCAAAGAAAGGCAGGATAAACAAACATCCTGTTTTAATAAAACACGAACTAAAGACGAATCTTGGCTGACAATTAGTCAAAAACAAGTTTTATACAGACAAATCTAAGTGTACAATTTGTACATATTTAACATGATTCAATTCTTTAGCCTCAAGAAAAAAAAAACATGGAAAAACAACTACAGTAAACAATTTGAACCAAAAGATCAAAATATGCATTAGTAGAAAATGAACAACAAACATTAACAAGAATCTTGAAAAGCAATAATAAATCTTTGTACAAATTACTTTTAAAAACTAACCAAACCAGAAATAAATTCAAATGGGTATAAGTTAAAAACTCTCAAAAAATCAAGAATATAAACTAACTTCAATTCCGACAGCAAATTCCTCCTCGCCGGAGCTAGCGTAACCCCATCAGAAATTCCGTCAATTGAACCACTGGGTAAGACAAATAGCTCACTTGCCAAAACCGTAAAGCTGAAAAATAAGAGTAAAATGCCGGCCGGAATCAGCCAGTAGCGTTTCATCGACCTGAAATTGACCGCCGATTTCTCCCCGGTTGGTGGGGGTGGGCGTATCAAATAAATTAGGGGAGGTGGCGTATGATAGAGTTATGGGTTACATAGAAGATTGCGATTGAGGAAATCTAGAGATTCGATTCGAAATATGGAAGAAAGGGCGTTCTTGTCTGGATTTTGGGTTCCTAGGATTTCGTCTGTCGACGGGTTAACTGTTCTATTTCAGTCAACATTGAAATACAACTACTCTCCGCTCTCTATTTACTTGTTAAATGTTTTCTAATTTGATTTTGTTTACTTATTATTCCCTCCGTCCACAATTATTTGTCAGGGTAAGGTCATGCACACCTCTCAAGAAAAATTTAATACAATGTGTAATTTGATTAATATAACCCTTCTATACCAAGAATACCAAAAGTCAACATAACTTTTCAATTGAACTACACTATCATTAAGGGCAGAATTGGAAAAAAGTGACTAATTATTTCTTTATTGTTTAAATTGACAATTAATCTTGGACATCTATTTTTAGTATACCTGCCAAACAATTGTGGACGGAGGGAGTACATCTTTCCATTTTTAACTATTTACTTGTTACTCCCTCCGTCCACAATTGTTTAGCAGGTATACTAAAAATAGATGTCCAAGATTAATTGTCAATTTAAACAATCAAGAAATAATTAGTCATTTTTTTCCAATTCTGCCCTTAATGATAGTGTAGTTCAATTGAAAAGTTATGTAGACTTTTGGTATTCTTAGTATAGAAGGGTTATATTAGTCAAATTACAGCTTGTATTAAATTTTTCTTGAGGGGTGTGCATGATCTTACCCTGACAAATAATTGTGGACGGAGGGAGTACTATGTTTTCTAATTTGATTTTTCGTTTACTTATTACATATTTTGATTTTTAATAGTTATGTTGCCCTTTCGAGACTCAATCTGATTATTTTTTAAAGTTAATTTAAATTACATTAATTCGATATTTAAAAAAAATGATATTCAAAAACTATACAAAAAGTACTATAAATTCCAATTTTTTGTATATCAATATAATAAAAAAAATATATGGCAAGAAGTTAGTCAAAATTCTTATAGTTTGACTCTAAAAATAGAAATCATGACAATTAAAAGTGGACGTATCATTTTTGATAAATTAAGGATAATTTTTTTTCTTTCTATTATATCCTCAATTTATTAACATTAGTTAATATCTTAGACAAATATAATGAGTAAATATGTTTAAAACTTTATTAGTTAAAAATGATAAACTCACTAGATCAATCATTATTTTCTTAATAAACGTATCAAGTTAAAATTTGGCAATGTAAAAAGGTATGAAGAGAGTATTAAGCGTATTTGGATTGACTTTTTTTTAAAATAACTTATAAGTCAAAAGTCATAAATTTATCATATCCAAAATTTGATTTTTAGTTTATTTTTTACTTTCTTGACAAAAATTAGATGCTTAAAAAGATTTTTTATTTTTCTCAAACACCTATGAAATAAAGAAAAATTAAAAAAAAAAACTTAAAAGCTATTTAAAATAAGTCAATTCAAACCCTGTCGCTTTATTATTTTTATGCGTGAGTATAATATATTGTATGTATAAATATAATGTATTTTGTTATAATTTGAAATTAAGATATTGATATGTTTTGAAATTAAACAACACTTTTTTCGTAAATATGAGCGCAAATAATGTTACTCACAAAATTCAATTCAAATACTTTTTACTGAAAGTGATTTTGTACCTAGAATTTTAAATTGATATTTAATAGTTAAAGATTTAAAAAGTATTTATCATTATATTACAATATACATTTCATTATTTAAAGTATATATATATATATATATATATATATATAAATATATATATTAATGTTTAGAAATGAATACAGTTGACTATCAAATGGTTTCTAGACCATATTTTGCAAGTTATAGACGATCTTCTACTACTATTAGTGATACTTTAGTTTAGTTGGCATAGCATAGTTTTTAAAATCTTTTTATCAAAAATTTATAATGGAGACGAAACTTGAGTATGGACAATAAAAGAAAATTCAAAGGATTATTTCGTATTGGTGGGGTTGCATGAGGGTTTAACCCTTAGTCCATCTGTATTTCATAGTGTTGATGAATATATTGATGTGATATATTTAAGTTGAGGTGTCGTGATTTATGATTTTATGTATTTACGAATGATGTAATTTTGTTTGACGAGATTCACAATAGAGTTAATAATAAGTTAGAGGGTTAGAGTTAGATTCTGAAACTTAAATGGTCTTGATTGAGCACAATCAAGATTGAATACTTGAAGTGCAAACTCAATGATGTAATGCACGAGTGCAAGTGAGACTTGATACACACGGCATTCAAAAAATAAATGGTTTCAAAGTATCTTGGGTCAATTATTCAAGAAAATAAGGAGATTAATAAGGATATCGCTCACGATAGAACCTTCATACTTATTCAATTTGAGTTTAAAATCAAATTGAATTACAATAGGTAGGTGTTTGTATTGAATTTTTTTTTCTTCAATTTAGACTAAATTGTTGTTGTTTTTGTTTGTAGAATTTTATTTTAAATATGACGTAAACTTCTAATTGATTTAAAAGTATTAAAAATTACTATGATTTTTCATCTAGATCAACTAAAATTTTAAATTAATTTTGATATCCTAAATATTTAGAGAATAATTAACGATGATTATTTGAGAAAACTAGTAAATGATAACTTTCTATCTATTATATAGTCTTTTAATGGAGGACAAAAATGCAATCAACATTCTAAAAATCCTCATACTTTTTGGAAATAAGTTTAGAATCAAATTGAGTTGCACTTTGGTAGCTATTTTTTTTAATGGGCTCTCTATTTAAAATATATTTAATTTTAAAAATTCATTTTAAATTTTGTCAACTAGGCAAATTTTAGACTAAATATGTTGTTATTTTTTTATATAAAGTAAATTTTTAATTAATTTAGAGTACTAAATGTGAATTTTTTTTTTACCTAGATCAAATGAGCACTTTAATTATTTCTAAATTCATAAATATAACTATATAAGGATAATAATTATGCAACATACAAAACTTTTTCTTTCAAAGAACCCAGGTCTCAAAATTCACGAAACCAAAATATCTGGTGTCTATTATGACTAAAGCACTTGTAATGGTGCCGTACTTCTCAAAAAGCTTATTAAGATCCTCATCACGGTAGACTCAAGAAGGTTTTTCACATAGACATTTGTGAAGATATCACAAGCACTTCCTCGACTCCTTTCTTGTCCACGGATGATGTAGCCAACATATACTTGTTTATCATTTATCAACATACAAATGAAAATGACTTCGGACAAAAACAAACTTCATATCATAACTAATAATAAAATTATATTTTGATTGCTTTAAATTTGAAAAAATATATCATTATATAGTAAAATAAAATTAATGTATTAACTTTCTCCTTTTAAAAATAAAAATAGAAATAAATCACATGGTTATAAAAATAAATATAGATTAAATCGAGTTTTTTTTCTTATAACTGTAATATTTATTTTGCTTATATTCTTGTTATTGAACCTTGCGCCCAATTGCTTTTATCTCTCAGACTCTTTCCCACTCTCTTCCTATCTATATCCCCACATTGATTGACCCATTATGTTTTATATTTCATAATAAATTCACACTATATTTTCTAATAGAGAATATATAGAAAGTTTAACGTACAATATTTTTATATTTATTTTCTTAAAAATACGTTAGATTGAATTTGATAAAAAATTCTTATAAAACAATGACTTCATATCAAATATGTTGTGGGTTATTCATATGAAATATTTTACAAATTTTACGAATTAAAGAATGGAAAATTTATAAGGATATTGTGTTTAAGACTTTAATTTACAATAGAAAATATTTTTTATTTATTTATAAAACTAAGTTTTTAATTACGAATATGACAATTCAAAATTATACACGTTTTTTTTTTGGGTTAGTGTGCTATTTTTTTGGTACTCATAACAAGAATATTTTCTCTCTTATTACTCTCTTAGCTATTCCATTGTTACTTTATTACTATCTTCATCTCTTCCATTGTTAGTATCTAGGATAAAACTTTCATTCTTGATAATATTTTTTGGTTCTTTTCTATTCTTGCTTTTTTTGTTTTTTTAAATCACCTCTAATTCAAGAACAAAAATTGTTTCTGTTATTGTTTTTTAAATTTCATGAATTCTACTCATAGAAAGAGCCTTAGATCAAGGCTTCGCAATATTAACAGCCCCATCATATGCTTTAAATTACGTTTTGATTTGAACGCATTCACTCTATTCCTCCATATGTTGATTAAAAAGGTTGATTTTAGTTATATGTTTCAACCCTGCCATGCATAACATCGTAATCTAATTAATAAAGTACATATCGATTTTTTAGTATCATCAAGTTAATTTGTCAAGTTCAAATTTTAATAAATATAAAAATTAAAAATAATTGGTGGATTTGTTGGTTAAAAATAATGGTGATTTGTTGATTTAAAATTGCAATATCTTATAGTGTGTATTTTGATGTATGATATGACTAATTGTTTGGTGATATATTGGTTTAGAACTATAAAAGATATTGATTTATAACTGATTATAAAGTTGATTTTAGTTATATGTTACAACCCTATAACACGTAACACCGTAATTTAATCAAATATGCATCAACTTTTTGGTACAACATGATTTAACCTTAGTGTCAAATTCAAATTAATCTAATTCAATTTTACTGTAGTGAATGAATTATACCAAATAAATTAAAAATAAATAAATCAATATATTGATGATAAATTTAAATTTTAGTTATATGTTCCAACCTACAGTAACATAAGAAATGATTTAAACAAAAAAAAATGAAGGGAGGGATATAAAAGGACAAAGAAAAATAAAGCAAAAAATAAAAAGAAAGAGAAAGACACAAGTGAAAAATAAGAAAAGAAGAGAGAAAAAGAAACCCTGTCAATATTTTAGGAAGAAAATTAGAAAAGAGGAAAAAGATTAGGAAGTAAAAATATTGAGGGGAGATACTTTAGGAAGAAGATTAAAAAAATAAAGATTTTTTGGGGACAAAGAAAGTCCGTTTTTTGTAATCCCTTTATTATATTTTGGTTTCGTTTTTTTTTTTTATAATGTTGTTCTGTTTTGTAAAGATGGAAAAATCAAACTAATATTATATAAGAGTAATTTGGATGCTTAAATTGTATAATTACGTTTTTTTAAAAATGGATATATATTTTTTTAAATGGATTTTACATTTTATTAAATCTCTAACAAATAAAACACTTTCTTTCACAAAAGACTTTCTCAATAATTTTAAACGGATTTTTTATAAAAAAAACTATTCATTTAACTATGGTTAATTAATTAATGAATTTATCTATGATAAAATTATTCCTACAATGATTAACCTTTTGCATGGAATCTCTTGTTTGACCTTTTATGCTAGAATTTCATAATTAGTTAATGAAATAAATCTAGAGAAAAAGTATAAGATTAGCAAGTAGATGTTTGTGCTGTTCGGGGTATAATAAATAAAATATTGATTACCTCTTCATTAAGAGTAACTTGCTATGAAGATCTGAAATATAAAATTATTAATTTAGTCTGTAATTAATGGATAAGATCGTAATTTATTTAAGGGGAAAACATGCAAGCCATTTGGCCCTTTGTTTTACCAAATAACCCAATTTTTAAAATTAACCCAATTCATTCCTCCTCATTCTTCTTTGTTTGCAGTATGCTTCGTTTTTTTTTTTAAAAAAAAATATAATAATAAAAATTGATGTATCGAAATATGAAACGTTTCGAGCAAATTAGGATTTCACATCTAATTTTTTTGGACGGTTAGAGGTGATTTTGAGTAGATTGAAATTGAATAGACAGTGTATACTTCGTGTATAATTAAATTATATTTAATTTTTTTGAATATATTATAATTTATAGTCAGTGTATCTATAACTATTGACAAGCTATATTGTATAGTCAATGTATATTTCTTATGATTTTTGACAATTTTTATGTAAATAAAACATTACTATATTTATTCTAAATTAATTACTTTATTTTTATAAAAATAAATTAGAACTAAATGGGGTTTGGTATTTTTTACGCATAGTAATACTGTTTGCATCATCTTATAAAATAATAATAATATTTCTCTGCATAAATCTATAAGGCCATTGAACATTACTTGACCGGACCTTTATCCCTATTTGGGATAAATTGCTTCGAGTAACAAATTATTTTTAAGAGAGAACGATGTGTGGAGGAGAGGAAAGAAAAGCTATATTTTAGTAATTTGGATATTTAATTTTCAATTTTGTTAGAGAAAGCACACTTGCAAATTATGAGAAGTCAAAATTCATAGATATATTCAAGAGTAAAGTAAAGGTGCAACACTATTATATGTATATATTGACAATTCTATATTCTTTTTCTACAATATTTTGTTTTTAATATATAGATTGGGGTGTATTTAAGTTCGTTAGTCAAGTAAATGAGTGTTTTTAACGTTGTTAGGGATGAAACTAATAATTCAGGCATAAATTTAGAATATTTTCATTACTTCTCTCTAAATAATAATTTGAATAATTTTACTAGTCATTAAACTAAATATATTAATAATTATATTGAGGTGCTATAATTATATTAAACCCCATTTAGTTCTAATTTATTTTTATAATAAAGTAATTAATTTATACTAATAAATATAGTAATGTTTTATTATTTACATAAAAATAGTAAAAAATCATAAGAATATAATTTGAATAATTTTACTAGACATTAAATATATTAAATACAGAAACATATTCTATAGAGTATAAAATATAGATCCTTCCCCGCTTCTTGAAAGCCTAAAATTTCAAGAAAATAGAAAAATCAAAAGTAGAGCCGCTCCTTTTCATCTGCTCTTGGACACTAACAACAGCACTTCAAGAATCCATAAACCCCAAAGCAAAAGCAATATGCTGAAGAACAAAGCATTCTCGCGGCAAACCAGACAAGGCAGAATAATTAAGGTTTTAACAATTAGGGTGATGTTTCTGTATTTGTTTCCTTTTTATTTCTTTAGGATTTTAATTTCAGTTCTTTTTCTTGGATTTCAGGAAGTCAGGGAACACTATTTGCGAGATGATATTTATTGCGGAGCCCCTTATTGCAAGAATGGGTGTAAAGTTTCATCTCCTTGTTTAAGCGACTCTCACTTCACTATTCTTGTTCTTGACACCAACGTTGTTCTCAACCAGGTGAATATACTTTGAAATCTTGGATTGTGTTAACTTATTTGTTTTTTTTTGTTCGGTTGGGTTTACTGTTTTCTTGAAATCTTGGATTGTGTTAGATTGATTTGCTGGAGAATCAAGCTATTGACAATGTGGTAGTGCTATCAGTGGTGTTGTCGGAGGTCAAGAACAAGAACATTGCGGTTTATAACAGACTCAGGGCTCTGTGTAGCAATTCTTTAAGGAAGTTCTTTGTCTTTTCTAACGAAAATCACAAGTATGTTCCTTTCTTTCTGCCCTTTTGTACCTCTAGTTGTTCTTCTATAAATTTCACTTGCCTTTTGATCAAAAGCAACCATTGCTTATTGCTAAAAGTTTATCCGTGTTGATTAGTCATTTATTCGTTCTCAAAATATTGCTTTTCCTTCTGCTTAGCAATTAATTGCATCATTCAGGGGAGAGGGCAGGGGTGCAGGAACTATTGACTTTGAATGCTAGGGTTTGGTCGATGTTATAGTAATATTTGTCATTTGATCCACTTAAACCGCATTGTGTCGTTTGTATTTTTGGGATAGAGGGAATAGGTTATTGAATTTAAAACACACAGTGAGAAAAAGAGGTAGTTTAAGACTTTGGGCCCGAGAAACCAATTACCTTAGTGGTCCATGTAATTGCATGTCCAGGACTAGTCCTCTATGAAAGAGTGTTCCAATTGATGAAAACTCTTTGGTCAAAACTCATAAGATAATAGCTAAGTTACATTGCATTGGCAGCGTCCAGGATAGTATGGTGGTTATCACATGTGTGGCACTTGCTGAAAACTCTTTGGTCAAAGCTCATAAGATATAGCTAAGTTACATTGCATTGACATCGGCTAGGATAGTATGGTGGTTATCACCTTACACTTGTTGATTACTTGGATTCTTGGTCTGGGTCCCTTTTCATTCGTAATGGTTGCAAGGGTTGCTTATCAGTAGAAACTTCCTTTCCTGGCTTCAGTAATGACACAGAAAAATATTTTAGTATTTATCTTTTGATAAGAAAGAAAAAGATTGTAGTATATCTTTATATATTTGCATTTTGACTGATCCACTTATACGATACAACCACTACTAGACATCGATTGCTACTTTACAGCCAGGGCTGAAATCTGATTAAAAATTCCTTCTTCTGCTCATTGTTCAGGGATACTTATGTGAAGGCCATGGCTGGTGAAAGTCCAAATGATCGGAATGATAGAGGTTTGTTTGTTCACCTTTGTGCAGTAGCAATTGAAGTTGTAAATCACTGCTTTTCTTGAACAATTTGTGCTATGCATTTCTGCGTATCCATTCACTAGTTTTCTGGGCCCTTCCATTCTAATTTCTCCAAGTCCTATGGTATGTGCTTGTGTTAGGTGAATTAAAGGTCATACTTACATTACATGTTTATTATGTGTATACAGATTATGCTAAAAACATGCATTAGAGTTCATACTTATGTGTTTGATCAGTAAGAAAGGATAACTGTATATTTATACTTTCATGCTTGATGAGAACTGGACTAGTCAATAACCTATATTGAGGAACTATGCCTTTGTTCTATATCTACACACTATTTTATATAGTGAAGCTGCAATGATTAGTTTCTGTTTCTGTTTGGAAGAACGCATTGCACTATAACCAAGTTACTTAGGTGTCATTTGGATCGAGTCTATTCAAGGATTGTAATTTTGTCGGACATTTCGTTCGTTGTGTTAAAGTTGGATATGCAATATATAATGTAAAATGTGTTTGTTACTTCATCAAAAAGAATGTAAAGTGCTATGATTTTGTCTACACAAATTCACAATTATTATTACTTTAATTCTTTTCAAAATGTTATGAGTAGCTAAATATCATAATTAGTGTTATGGGACCTAGAATAGGGAGAAGGATAATGAATTCTTTACGTTAAAATCTTTGCATGAATGTGTTGATCATTGTGCATTACGATTGTCTTTTTAATAGTTGTGAATATTAGAAACTCGTTATCCCTAGATTTTCTATTGAATTAATGTTACAATTATATCCCTAGATTTTAAGCAGCAGTGTAGAGTATCTGATTGATAATCTAAACTGATGAGGAAGTTTTGCTCCTGCGAAATACAAAGTGAAAAATAGAATGCTAGACTTTATTCCTTTGCAGTTTCATAATGTGATTGAATAGTTAGGGCTTTATAAGTTATAACTTCACTAAATTTGGGGAAAATCAATTGCTAGAGAAGTTAAGGTAACCTGTCTATTTCTCCCATGGACTCATGCCGATGATGCATTGGGTTCTTAGGTGCACGGAGGAGTGAAGCACTTCAATCTTGAGGTTATCTTTTTGTGGAGTATTCTAGACGATGTCAGGACGAGAGCCTTTGAATTAACATTTAGGGTAACTTTTGCCTTTTTGATGTTTATCCAAGTATAACTAATGCAAGTATTTTTATTCCACCACCTATCCAGTATAAAATAATACATAGATTCTCTACTAAGGCTTCAAGATCTCTTAAATTTGATTATCTGAGTGCAAAACTCTAAGTAAGTCGAGCTATATTAAGTTTAGTAGTCAGGAAGTGGAATGGGAAAGGTTAACATGATTTGTGGAGGTATAATCGAGAACCATGGTCGTCTATCTCTTATAGGTCTTTACATCTATGCCTTCAAATCTATACTTAATGAAGCTGAATGCTTTTGTTCGTAATCACCAGTAGATTGACAAACGTCAACAATTTTTGGTGGTTCAGCTATTAGGGTTGCAGCTAAATGGTATCAGGATCATCTTGGCAGCGCAGTAAGTGTCTTGCTAATTACGAATGATAGAGAGAATAAGAAGAAGGCAATTGAAGAGGGAATTTCTGCAGAGACAGGTAAATCTCTCTTCTTGTTGTCTGATGACAATTATTGAGTAGTATGTTACTGTGGTGTACTGATTTGACCACTGAGAGGCTTCTGTTAATGTTCATGAAAGTTCTCTTTAGTCGTTATTGTGTATAGAGTTGTTTTCTTTAGTTCCTACTTAGTTAAATTTATCTTCAGCAATCTTAACCAACTTACTTCCATTGATCTCAGTTGAGTGCTATGTAAAGTCACTTGGTCAGCCAGAATTGCTTGACCTAATAGTACAACCTCCTTCTGAAGATGTTAATATGGATGATGTTGAGGATTTGAGGCCTTCAAAGCGAAAAGTCATTTATAATGAGGTATATTTAACTTCTTAATACAGTTTATCTAGGGGATTTTTTTGGGTGCTGTTTTAAGGCTATGACCTGCTAAATTACACATGTTGTTCATGTTTTCTATAGCATAAGCCCATGTCAGAAATTACTTCTGGCTTACTTCGGGGACTCCTTCACCAGGGGAAACTTCGCGTTAACCGTTTTAATCCATTTGAAGCATATGTTGGAAGTGAAAGCATTGGTGATGAGATAATTATATATGGACGTGCAAACATGAATAGGGCTTTTGATGGTGATATAGTGGCAGTTGAGCTTTTGCCTCCAGAACAGTGGCACGAGGAAAAGTCTTTGGCATTAGCTGATGAAGGTTTGTCCACTTCTTTTGTTCTTTAATGAACATGACTTTCTTGTATATTGCAAAAGTGACCTAATTTGCCTTAGAACTACGCGAAATGGTCTAGATTTGTCCTCTATTAACAATTGAGTCATCTATAAATAAGTATACAACATACCTAGTGAAATCCCACTAGGTGGGGTCTGGGGAGGGTAGAGTGTACGCAGACCTTACCACTACCTCGTGGAGGTAGAGAGGCTGTTTCTGGAAGACCCTCAACTCAAGCACATCAAATCCAAGTAAAAGAAAAGAAATATATAAAACATAATATCCAATAAGGAAAAAAGTGTATAATCAACAAAGGAGACAATAACATCAAGGAAATAATGTGAGAAATGAAACGCAGTAAACAACATAAGGCTATAGGTAACACAGACAAGAACTACAAGCGCAATGCTAGGCCT